>CALNXK010000269.1:345000-385000 GCA_942486035.1 Porites lobata
GTATGTTGTCTTTTACAATGTGCTTCTACAAATTTAAGCGTTGAATATATACAGCTCATGTTTGTTGGATCCATGTCAATCATTGGTAAGAATGTAACAGAAGATTTTCCGGGATGGCTTCCTTTGCTTATAGTCTGCATTAATCCAGACCAATTTGGCTTGGGGGATCGAATTGGCCAAACTAAACTGCAGAGAGAGTCTAACTTCCAAGTTTTATTGACGTTAGAAAGACATGGCAGTTTCTCATAAACCAAAGGCACTTTGACATCATTAGCCGTCTTGTAATAGTGAATATCAATCTTTCCAATATTTGCTATCTCTGCAGCTGTGGTAGAACACCTCGGTATTGGAGAATCTGGATGCGTGGCCGGAGTAACAGCAGCTATTATCCCCATACCATGAAAAGTGTTCTGTCCGTCCAACGTACAGACATTGTGGTCTACATTATCTGCTACATATTGTACAAAGTGACCAGGGGTTAAACCAGGAATATCTGTGCCTTTTGTTTGCGCCGCACTCATTTCAAATTTCTTAACTTCAGTGTAAGAGGAACAAAACCCATGACTATTCAAGGAATCAATTAAAAATTTGGATCCATAATGGTGGTGCATTTGGACTGCCAGGCCGATTTGAAGAGGAGCTATCAGGACCCTGGGCCGAGCGGCTTGAATAATGGCTTGCCCTATGGAAGCAATCTTTCGCTCTCCACTCTTTTCGTTAAATATTGTTCTCAGAAACAAATACAACGTTTCAGGTAGAAAAGCGCAGTTTTCATCCAAAGACGAAATCTCTCCAGGTAATGGATAAAAACTTTTAGAGATGTCCTTACTTTTGATGTCCGTTTTTATGAGATCTGCAGCTGCCTTAATCACTCTGATTTTATCGGCTTCAGGGTCAGCATCTCTAGAAGCGTCATAAAAATTTTGCAAGATGGTCGAAGCTGTACTCCTAAATGTTACGACATCAGCCTTACCATTGATACTAGCAATAACGATGTTTTCTCCAAAATGCTCTTTAAGTTTTTCTTTCATATACCGTGCGCTGTAAGGTTCTTGGTCGTTGAATTCTGCCATCTTATTCATAAGATCGTTCACAGTTATCTGCTCGTCATCGTTTTCCTTAAGATATTTTGCAACCTCCAAGAATGCCTCTTGCCTAGACTTATCAGTTGGCCTGCCTTTCTTTTGTCGTTTGCTTCCGTTAGTTTGATGAGAAAGCGGTACTTGCTTCCCCGTCCGAAAATTGGTACTGCAAAGTTGGTGATAAATTGCACCTGCTGCAATGAGATCTTGGGAAAAAGATATTCTGCCATGCACTTTCTCAGCCCAACCGTCTCTTCGCTCTTCACAAATTCGGTTTAATGTGGTTTGAAAATCTAATGTTCTAACAGGAAAAACATCATGTCCTCTTTTGTTTCCCGTAAGTTTAGCAGGCTGGCTGCAAAATAAACATCGTTCACCAAAATCAAATGTTGGTTCACTGGAACGCAGGGTACGACTTGCACTAGAGGATGTTTCTTCATCAGCCGTATGTTTCTTTATGTAGGAACGAATAACCTTTACATGACAGTATTTCTGCCTGCATTTTTGTACACGCTGTCCTGCAAAAGTTTGGAGTGTGTCGCCACGTAGTTTACTTGCATTGTTGATGCCATCGCTTCCTTTTTGCCTAAGTTCCACTGTTTCGAGGCCATTGGTTGATAATTCCTTGCAAATTACACAATACTCCATCGTGTGATGTTAACCGGACGATAAACCACATCTTTAACCATCTATACTTTACCTTCACACGACATTTTTCACTAAAGTACCACTCTGGACGTCCAACAATGCGTTTCTACCAATACTCGTCTAAATAAATGTCTTGTGAAGCGAAGAACTTTGTTAGTTTGAAGGCCAGAGAATCGTCCAGAGCAGTTGTACGGAGCAAGAATTTTCCAAACCAAACAATCGAGAGTCTTTAGAGTCACTGATACACATATATACTTATTGATAGAGAACTAATTCAAGGAAAACTGTTGTTTTCCAGTTCTCGAAATAAAATTTCTTCGATGTGATAAAAAAGTTGTTCAAATCTTTACATTTAAACACGTGCACGCATTTTGTTTTCCAATTACGCCTATTGTTTTTAGCTGTTTGCTGTAAAAATTTACGCATATATTTTGAATAAACTGCGCGGCAGCCATTTTGAATTTAGAAAAAGAATTCAATCATAAAACTGTAATTTCATCATTTTATCCTTCGAAACGTTTGGTAGACTTTTGACATGTTATTTATAGGCATCCGTAGAATAACTTCCGGCAAAAATAAATTCTGTTGCAATTACTTCAAGGTTCGGTCTTTTTTTCTCGTAGAATGACTAGACTATATGTATTCTACGTAATTCTACTTTGAGGGAAACTAACAAATATTCAAATTATCAAAAAACAAATTTAATACCCGGCGTGAAACACACAAGTTTCTTATCATTGTAGACAACATAGGCAAGGAAAAAGCATGTTTTAAAAGACAAAGGAAAAAAAACTTGAAATAACCAGGGGGAAGGGGATGTATGCTTATTGCCTCGTAGCGGAGTAAACCTGTAGTTTGTGACATCGCTCGAGGTGTTCAGGACTGAACGCCAATATTTTGTGCTTCGATGCTAAAAATAAAGAGAATGTTTGAGAATGGTAAGGGGTCAAATAAAACCATACCGTGACTGGTCTCCTTTAGATGTTCAACAAGCAACTCCCTTTTCACATGGCAGTCCACTGTAAGTTTCCTCTTTCCCAGTTAGGTGAGTTGGACACATGGCTTTTTTAGATTGATCGGTTTGCCTCGCTAAGGAATGCGTTTTACTTTTAATTGTCAACTAAAAGGGGAAAAGTATATCTGGAGGGTTTTTCCTTCTTCTATTTCTTCCTTTTTTTGCATGAATTTTTCATTCAATTCAGCATGTTTTTTTCCAATCCCTCTCCATCCTTCCCTGACACAGTAAGCATCAGACGAGGATATTTAGCCGGTATTTTTTGTTTCGCTTGCACCGTAGACCATTTCCACCGTGACTTAAGCGAAACGAGCAAACTACAAAACAGAATACCTGCAAAAAGTAAACCTGGTCTGACAGGTTAAAGAGGATCACTGACCCCAGACGTGACATCACGCGTTTTAAAAATGAAAGAGAAACTGTGACTGGGTAAATTCCCCGTCCTTGATTATTCTTCAAACCTGTCGGCTGCAGCAGTTTTTTGGTATCTGATCGGTTTTCAGTCACAGAATTTCTTTGGAGTATGATTTCTATGAACCCATTCTCGTTTCTTGGACATTGTTTTTTTTAAAGTTTACTTTAAAAAGTTTTCAACGTTTGAAATATGCCGCGGAGTAAACGGTGCTATGTCAACTAAACTTTGCTCGAGCGCGAAGCATTTTAAACTCATGCAGGAAAAAAGTTACTATGTCTTTGAATGTGCATTTTGTTGGTCTAGTCTGAGTTTTCACAAAATGGTAAATAAAAACAAACGCAGTAAAATGAAAAACGCCTCAGCGCACAAATCCAGTCCATTCCGTCCTTGAGGCAGCTGCGATTTTCAGTAGGATGAGAGACTGGGGACGAGGTGCACTTCCAATAAACAAAATGGATTGGCTCAGTTGGGTCAGTCAGCTGGGCTATACACAGCGTTGTGTTGTAAATGGAACCGTCTCATTGCGCGGTAAGAAGGATAGAGGAGGAGAGCTACAACTTTGGTTTCGTGCGATGTTCAACGATTGCCGCCTTTTATATGCCAGTAGGATAGCAGGGCATGACGAAGATGGTATGTGAGTTATTGATGTTTTTCCTCTTTCACTTCCAAGAGTGCACTGACAAAATCAGCAAAATCAAAACGTTATCAACAGAGAAGTCGAAATTTCATTTCGTCCAATACTGAAAACAAATAGTACCATGTGAGAGTACTGCTAAAGGGGTTTCGTCCAGGGGCTCAAGAGTTAGAACTAAATTTTATAGATCCATGACTCTAGGTGTGAAAGCGTTTTAAATATATAATTTAACAATACCATTATAATAAACTGGTTCAAGACTTCAGAGGTAGTGCATCGTTTTATTACTCTGTTTCGTGTGGCCAAAAGATGACAACACTCATAAGGTAATATCAACGATTAACCGGTAGATTACAACAACTGGCAAGAAAGCAGAATAAGGTTGCTATGAAATATAAAAACAGCGTTATGTTATCGTATAAATCAGGTGATTGCTATTTATAATTTGGAAGATTGTGTTACTTTATCATAAAGTTCCATGAGGAGGTAACCCCCGGGGGGGAAAGGTTACTTCCTTATAAGAGGCTAATAGGAATGTGCCGCTGGATGGGGTCGCATTTTCACAACTGGATTGATTATAGAGGGGTCGAAATTTCAATAGAGTTACTAGAATGGGGTGGCACATTTTGGGATTTTTTGGGGTAAGACAGTTCTTCATATTTACGGTTAGCAAACGTACCAGAATGTTTGTACTGTAAGTGAAAAGTAAAGTGCTCTTCATTCAGTTTAAAAAATGGTTCAATTCACAAAAATAAAAAGTGATTATTTGCCCAAAAGTGGCTAAGATGGGGTCCATAATTGGTCACAGAATAGACTATAATGGGGTAGGGGCTCTGAGAGGCCAGCGGCACATACCCAGCAGAAATTTAACCAAGTACCCCCCCCCCCGGTATTAAGCGGACACCTTCGGGACCTTCCCAAGTGTCAGCTTTTTATAGAGGTTTGTAAAAATTGCGCAATGTTTGTTAACGATTAACATTCAACGGTTACTCTGTACTGTGATTACGCTATGTTGTTGAGGAAACTAAGGAAGCTAAGGAAGCTGTGCTGTACTTTGCGCAACACGTTCGGTGAACTTTGATCGCGGATGACGATTATACTGCCGGATATCGGTGTAATATGCAGTTAATTGACCTCTAAATGTATTGATTTATCTCTATTAATCGACTACAGTACGTATTTCAAGGAAGTAATCCACTACTCCCTCTCCTTACTTTTTTCAGTTTGTAATTATGCCTGAAACTACAATGAAGGTCACCAAGGATACAGTTACAATTAAAGAGCTAAAAGACTGGTAGGGTCACGAAGGACAAACTGTTCAACTAAAAGATGCTGATCCAAATGAGCTTCAGCTTTTTATTGAAAAAATGCCCGTCCCAATCAAAGGTGAGAGTGTTCAAAGTAATTTCCAAAATTTTGTTTAAGTTTTGGTTTTGGAATAAAGAGGTACATGGTTGAACCTCTGTACAAATGTATGGAAACAGGCAGATCTTTTTCTCTTTTGGTTTTAGTCTTTAAATAAAAAGACGAATACGGGTTAAACTTACTGTATTTACGAAGGTTTATAAAACAGGTAGCTCAAGCTTATGGCTAGAGTAGTTAGTTTGGTGTTTTTGAATTGAGAAGCGTACGGTTAAACCCGTACATTTGTGTGGATAGCTGGGCTTAAATATTTATAATTGAGGAGTGAAATATCCATATTTAGTATATACTAAAACAGTGGATAGTGTTTTTCGCGCGCTCTGATTGGCTACTCAATCAGTGAATATCCTGCACTATTCACTGATTCACCTCCAGTTCCTCCGAGCGAGCGACGCCAAACTTGCGTAAGTTGCAAGCAAAATGCCTTCCCGGTTTGCTGCCGTAACAAACTAAGAAATTTCCCAACTAATCATGCAAGCTATTCACAAAATACATGAAAAAGGTGACGAAGTTCGGTTTGGAAGTTTTAACAGGTAAATCTTTGTCTTTTTAAATTTATCGATAAAACCGGTGAAAAAGTTTTTTGTTTACAAATGCAAATTAAGCTTTAGTCTTGCGTTACTTAATTTAGTTGACTTGTTTATAAATAAGCTTAAAACTAAATTTAATAATCTCTTTTACAGAATGATTTTAAATACAAAAAGAATTCACAACTCCTTTTGAAGAAACTTCCCCGCAAGAGCTATACAAACGCCTTCAAAAGTTTTTGTCGCTAAGAAAAAGCGATGACCGCGGCCGTTCGGTCATCGTGCGCCAAAATTGTAATCGTTAGCAACAGTAAATGAGTTAAAAATCATCATTTTTGTGCTCAATTATCTCACTGTTTTAGTATATACTAAACAATTATTCACCTCAGTGTCGGCGGCTAGTAGTGGAAATTAACCTCGCCGCTTCGCGGCCGTCCGTATATAGCCACTTCTAGCCACCTCCACTTCGGTGAATAATTGTTACATAACAAGGCAGAACATTAACGCCTATAAATTTTGTCAACCGGGAATCTTCGCGTCAAAACATTGTTCGCTGTTAACTCGTCCTCAGTTACTGTAGTTTTCTTATCAAAAATGTAGTTTACGTCATAGAAAGTGCTTTGTACGGGGTTATATTCACGAGTGTTTGTGTCAAAACCCGAACGAGCAAGATACGAGCCAGTGAGGACTTTTGACACAAACAAGTCGTGAATATGACCCCGTGCAAAGCACTTTCTAAGACGTGAGCTGTTTATTACACATATTAGGAGACTTTTCACTGAAATAGCTTTCTTAATGTAACACATAAGCTTATTACTATTAAAAGAGCAAATCACAAATGCTGACATGCAAATGCAAATTTAATAGCAATGGCAAATCTTGCAGCACATCCTTAGTCCTCATCGTGCAGAACAGAAAATGCACTTACAAAAATTTAATCTAGTATGACGTTACAAAAGACAGACCTCAGCGATGTGGGCTCGTAGAGAGGAGTTCACGCTCATAGTTGCATCATAGGTAATCAGGGCAAGATGGAGGGAAATTCAAAGATTTGTATTAGAATTCAAAGCCCGCTAATTCTTCCTGAATTCATATATTTGATGCTTGATTTTCCCATACATTTTCTTTAATTCCACAGTATCAAAATTACAGAAAATTTATATGGAAAAATTCGGGTTTTCTAAAAACTCATCACGGATGTCTTTGCACTCGAGATTTAGTGTATTGTTTTTTTGAACTCTTAGTAAGTTACCCTTTTTAAAAGAAACAAAAGCTGAAGTATTTTGGCCAATGTAAAGAAATTAGGGCTTGGGAAAGATCATCTTGGAGGGAAAGATACATAAGAAAAGGAGAGAGGCCGAAGACCGATAAAGTAGTGGGGAGGGGACATGTCACTAACAGAAATAGGAAGATTGGCAATTGGTAAAAACTGTTTCCGCTGTGCAGTAAAAGATGCAACGTCCTATGGGATAAGCAGTTAGACTAAAAATGCGAGCGTGATTTCAATTTTGGACTGGATCGTGTCGAAACGTTTTGATATCAAATCGACTGATTTAAGGCTCACCTGAACGAAAAAATGAGAGCTCGTTCAATGAAGGGGCTATTCTTGGACACACACTTCAATATTTTGTGTGAGTTTACAAGCAAGCCATAATTATTTAGTGACAATCGGAGAGAAACGAAATTCTGATTTTCATCTTCTTCATCAGTATCTCTTAAGCTTATGTGTCGCTCAGTTTCAAGAGAGGAACGCAGTACATTTAAAATTTTCTTTGAAGTCAAAATTTTTAATTTTTCTTTTTTAGGTGACACTTAATCGGGTTGCCCATGTTACTTGGGTGATTTTCATGATTGCCTTGTTTTGTTTTTGATCATGAATTATCTTTTCAGAAAAAAAAACAAAATCTACGCAAAGCAAATTCGCCAAGGCGAACCTCAGAAATAGAAAGTCAGTGGAGGGATTTTCAGCGACGTGAGGAAAACTTCCAGAGACAGATACAGGAGATGCAGCAACGCGAGCAGGATTTACAAAAGAAACTCAGAGTGGTTAAAGAACGGTATCAGGACTCTCAAAGCCACCTAACGGATATTGAGCAACATGACCAAAATATGCAGCGGCTGTTGAGAGAGCTTCAGGAACGAGAAAAAAATTCTCAGAGGCAACTGATGGAGTTTCAACAACGTGACCAAAATATGCAGCGGTTGTTGAGAGAGCTTCAGCAAAGAGAAAAAAATTCTCAAAGGCAGCAGAGGGAGTTTCAACAACGTGAAGAAAATTCTCAGAGGCAGCTGAGGGAGTTTCAACAACGTGAAGAAAATTCCCAGAGGCAGCTGGTGGAGTTGCAGCGGCAACTGAGGGAGATAGGACAGCAGTTGACCAATTGCCGAGGACAAGTTTCTGAACTACAGTTAAGTCTTTCAACAGCACAGGAAACAATAAATCCATTGCGGAACCAGGAAACACGTGACTGGGTTATTCCCCTGGACGAAATTCAAATCACAGAGAAATACCTTGGGAGGGGAGGATGGGGAATTGTCAATGAGGGAACGTATTGTGGCTGTTCTGTAGCAGTGAAACAGATCCATGAGTTGATTCTTTCTCCTCATAACATAAATCTGTTTGAAAGAGAAATGAATATCGCTTCTAAATGCCGCCATCCTCACTTACTACAGTTTATCGGCGCCACGAAAGATGAGGGAACTCCTCTGTTTGTGACCGAGCTGATGGAGAAAAGTCTGCGCACTTTGTTGGAGCAGCGGCAACTCTCAGAGACAGAAATAGCCGTCATTTCTCTCGGTGTAGCACGTGCCCTGAACTACCTTCATCGAAAGAAACCAGAGCCTATCATTTACCGTGACGTCAGTAGTGCGAATGTGTTGCTATGGCGACAGGGTGACCAATGGAGAGGCAAAGTGTCAGATTATGGCACTGCTAATTTCATGCAGCAGACCATGACAGTGGCTCCTGGAGCTATGATTTACAGCGGACCTGAAGCACTTACATCAAACCAAACAGTCAAGGTAAGTTTTAGTCACTGTTCAGGGCTGTTAACATTAACATAAGAATTAAGTGACCCTTACCCATGCATCGTATTGGTCGTGGTTTCTTCTTTCCATTGTCATCGTCGGGGATTACAGAAGAAGTGGCCGCGTTAGTTTGTTGGCCTTATAATGGCACAGTGTTATGTTCTGTTGTTGTTGTTGTTTTTTTCAAGCTGAGTAGAAAACTGTTGTACCTGTTTAGCCTCTTGACTTATGCAACGGACAATTTTATTGCAAAGTGTCCTGTTGAATTTCTCGTTTTATAAGATACCTGTAAATCTGTTCAAAATTAGTCAAGTATCTGCCATTTTTGGCGGTGATTTTGCCACAACGCCCATATTTAGCTCATTGTTTAAAATTAACCAAATCCATCGGTGTGCACCGAAATCTGGTCTTAATTGTGCTCTTAGACGGCGAAATTTCAATCATCCCTTCTATGAGCTCCCTCGTGCTCTGACCGCATTTTCGCGCGCTCAAATTCTCCCGTATCCTACGCTTGTAAGTATCAGTCAACCTAATTTAGACCATCTCATCAGTGAATTGGTTCCGGTGCAGCTTTAGGACGTTTAGTCACTACAACATGTAGATCATGATATAAATAACGAGACGCCTAAAAGTTGTCCCTGTGGGATAAAAGGGGGGAAAATGTTATTTGAAAAGAGTTTTTTCTGTCTGTCTACAGTCCCCGTATAATCGCTATTTTTGCTCAAAATCTCGCTCATAGATTCTTATATTAAAGAGCTTTTTTGCCTCCAAATGGACCCCAGTGTTTATCCGCAACGGTAATTCTCCGGTTTGGGTCTCAGAGGACTCACTTCAGCTGTTTTGAACAACTGCCCCGAATAATACCCCTGCAGTGAAAACCTAGCCTGCGTTGAAGACGTAACGTAACCAAACCCAGTAAGTAACGTCTGCGAAACAGCGCCTAAATTCTTTGTTCTAAGCCTCCACTATTGTATCAAGATTTTAGTACGCGCCATGATTGGCCTGTTAAAGAAGCCATTGCCAATTTACCAATCATTTTGAAAGGAAATTCGAAACACTCTTCCGGTGATTCGTTGAATCCATAGGGGTCCAGAACAAGGATCTCACCGCTACTTTGCAGACTTTTCTAACCGGGGTTAGATAACGTCCTCGACGCAGGCTATTAAAAGCAAACCTCGTTGGATTTTTACTAACTGCAGCAGGATTAGCTCAGTCGTTGACTGCAGAGCGGGAGTTGGAGGGTTCAATTCCCCGGGTCGGACCAATACTTAGGGTCTTAGAAATGAAGGCACTCCCTTTACACTGCAAGCGGCTGGACCTTCGCGTGTCTTGGATGACCAGGTAAAATGGCGATCGTGTGTCCATTTGGAGACGTTAAAATAGTGTCCCCAATTAGTACTTTCCTGTCAAATACCTTGACACTCAGTTAAATTGCATTTTTTTAAACAATATTGACTTCTTCAAATTATGTTTTATTGTTGCTAGGTTGATGTCTACAGCTTTGGTGCTCTTCTTTGCGAAATGTGCATCCGGCAGCTTCCAGATCCTCAAAGGCGTAACGAACAAGTGGTGCTGGTAACGAACGGTGTGTTTCGTGGCCTGGTGTGGCGATGCATGCAAAGAGAGCCTGGGGCGAGACCAACCATGCAGCAGATAATCGATGAACTGAAAGACTTCGATCCAACTTCTTAATTGTAGAAAGAACGGTATGCAATATGCCGATTGAAAACTCGCAGTTTTTAAGAACGTCCTGTGGAAAAAGTTGAAAAAGTAGGAACAGTTTTGCTTGACGGTTTTTTTTTTAAAGTAATTCCGAAAAAGGTGACCATATTCGCGAGCGCTTACTCAGCTCTTAGTTGTTGCAGGGAAATAATGCAGTTTCCGTAGAAGTCAGGTACTTGTCGTAAAGAGCTAAAACAATGAAAATCAAGTGGCAAATGCCAGTAGCAAATGAAATGTAACTACATAGCACATGATAACCAATCAAAATCAATAAAAAATATAGTGACTATGTAAGCTGTCCAGCTTCAACTGAATAGAAAAAATGGATGAAACTAACTGGTCTTTAGGCTTTGACAGCTTGTTAAATAAGAAAAAAAGTTCATCGTTGCGTCTGCTTCCACATTCCGGTAATTTCATGCAAAGTTGTAACCGAACATGTTTTTGCTTTGGAATCCTTCTCTTACATTAATAAATATTCCAAGACTGAGATTCTCGCATTTTGTTATTGATACAATTAATGGGTAATAGGACTTTGTGTCGTACAGTTCAGGGGTAATCGCCCGGGCTCGTAATTAACTTGCCTGATTACTCCCTGAATTGTACTTAACTCAGTCCCATTATCATTACTAATTTGTAATCTTTTTAGTCGCGTATTTGTATGAAAGAATACTTAATTACATAACAGTGAGGTATGAATAGTGGGGAATACAATTTACATCCAAACAAAAAGGTACTTGCAGTTAAAAACACGCGATACATCCAGACAAAAAGGCATTTGCAGTTAAAAACGTACGATACAATTAAACAAAGTACTAACTAAATAATAACAACGTAATTAGGTATCAATATTTGTAGTTAATATTTTAGCGTAAAAATTGTTGGCTATTTGTCCTTTTTTTTGTGAAAGACTTGCTTATAGGTCGGTGAATAATTGTCTTTTGAAGATTCAAGATTTTTTTTCGGAATCGTGCGATTTTCGAGCAGCGCAGCCGTGACCAGGCAATGCAACTGGTAATTGTTTTTTGTAACTCATAGATGCATGATGATTATATAACTGTAATGCGCATGTCATCGGCTTACCCCTGGGTGGGGGCATGGGGTTGGACTCCTGGCCAACCAGGAGGTTTGTAAAATGGGCGGTGCAAAGTTAACATTTTCCCCTAGGGGTGGGGGAATTTGACAGGACAAAGTCTCCTGGGTCAAGTGCTCCTCACTGAGAAGTCCCCCTGATATATATCTCAAAAAACTGGGCTTCACCTGATTGATTCACTCTAATTCCTCGCGAAGCGAGGCGCGGAGCGCCGAGCCGCGAGGTTTATAATCTCGTCGCGCGCGAAGCGCCCGTGTATCACTGAAGCATCGCAATGCCAGCGTGAATTCCTCTTGGCTATAAATCTATCGAGTTTGGTTGGTGTCCGCCTTGACGTCATTGGAACCTTTTATCAAGGGACACACACGGGACCAAGGCAAGTGTCCCTTGAGTAGAGGTGTCCCCTGAATGGAGGTTGGGCTAGGCTTTGTTAATATCAGAACCAACAATGAAATTTTTTTCTTTTATTCTGCTTCAGAATCTGCTGCAGTCATTATCTCAAGCAGCTAGATAATGCATAAAAAATCATGATCATTGTCTCTGCAATGTAGTGTGTTGAATTGCCTCAAGTGCAGTACATCAATTTAAGTGAGATAGTTCATGTTTTGAAAGCAGTCGCCAGTGTGACTCGTGTGCACTTAAACATATCAATGATTTTTGTGGTCAGTCACTTTTTGATTCAGGCTAAGGTGACCCCTGAATGGAGGTTAAACCCGGGTTTCGGAACCAAGAAAAAGTGTTCCTCTCCCCTGAATAGAGGTGTCCCTTCAATAGAGGACCAAATTTGTGCCCCCTGAATGGAGCTGTGCCTTGAATAAAGGTTTTCCAAAGGAGAGGTTCTTCTGTTTTCATGTCGTCTATTACAATATTATTCGAACCGACTAAACAACGATTTTTTTTATTAAATGGATAAGTTCGAGCGTACTTTTGGCACTGAAAGACCTAAAAGTGATGAAATAACGCTGGTACAGCTGTAAGGAAGTAGACTATGTATTCTACCAACAGTGTTTAATTGGCCTAAAATAACGTTTGGTGAATGATTCTCATATTTTTCCAAAGCCGGGCCGGCTGAACTGACTGCAGGGCCCTACCCTCTCTGTCCCGTTATTCTCACTTGATAATAAGTATTTCTGCTTTCAGGGAAACTAACAAATACTTCAATTATTGAAATTTTTTATATATTTTATTCCCAGCCTCTTAGCTTCTTAGCATGTATATGGAAGATGCGCGTTTTAAAGACAAAGGAAAAAGGATTTGAAATAACTCAGGGGAGAGGATGGGCATCGTCTCGTGGAGGAGTAAACTTGTTGTTTATGGCATCACTTAATGTGTTCAGGACTGAACGCCAATATTTTGTGCTTCCGGGCTGGGAATAAAGAGAATGTTTAAGAATAGTATCTTTTAAAAAAAACAAACCCTGGGGTTTTCCCATATTGGCCTATACTGGGAGGCTCCGCCGGAAAGGGTTACCTTTTTTAGGCTTTATAGCGGAGCTCCTCGCGCGCGCGAAGCGCGCGCAGAGCGGAGCACCATGGGTAAGAAAATTTGGTAAACTATCCATCTTCATGTAAGCCGATGTCAAATGTCACAAAGGATCTTGCACAACTTGACTCGCCTCTTAGTTATGTAAGCCATCCGTATGAGTACGATTAGATTGACAGCTGTCAAAATTAGGCATCCGCTGACAATTATCACATGACTATCTCGCGGGCTCAGATGAAAGACCAGTCGTTTTGCCCCTACATATAAGCGGATATAATATGTCACACTTACCAATTCAACATAAAAACAAAACTACGCCGGGCAAGGCTGTCAGTTGGCTGACAGTCGTTTAAAGATATATTGGCAAGCCAAATTAAGGTCAATTGACAGCTGTCAAAATGGGACATGTGCAGACCACTATTAGAAAACTAATAACGTGGGCTCAGGTTCGCTCAGGTACACGATCTGGCATTTTCCACCATATGCCGGACGGAGATGTCTTACTCACACTCGTAGTCTGTTAATTCGAATATTCGCCATTGTAATGAAGGTTAATTGACAGCTGTCAAACTAGAGTGTACGCTGACCATCATTATCTGAGTGTATCGCGGGCTCATTAGCCTATCCATTGAGGTCACGTACTGTTTAAAGTTTTGCGCTGATATTTTATTTGATCACGGGCTCAATTCGAAGTCCCATAGCTTAGACAATCGATCCATCTTAGAAAATTCGGCAATCACGTGACCGTACACCGACCACCCGACCTTCCGTCCGTCCGCACCACAGGTATACCAATGTTTAATCTCACACTTTCTAGCTAGTTTGGGAGCCTGCAACCTGATATTGTACATCCATGTTTTGATTAATTGACAGCAGTCAAAATAGTGTTACTGCTGACCAGTATCGCCTGACCCTATCGCGGGCTCAGGTATCGACCCACTGAGTTCGAGTGTTTTTTAACGTATCCGCTGACAGGTTGCTACTTTTCAATTATCGCAGGCTCAAGTTCAATTTTTTTTAAAAGCATATGAAATAAGTCGAGTTCATGAGCCGCACTTTTAAAATGTTGATTTCGAACTGACCTCGGACGCGAAAATTCAACCGGCTTTTACATTTACATGCGGGGAAGGCAATCACTTTTGACTTTTCTCACTGTCACGCGTTGATCTCGCTCTACGTTCAATTTTTATGTTCTGATTGGTCAAAATTTGACAGGTGAGCTCATGCGGAAAATTTATGCAGCGTCTGGAAACTTGCTTACTGATAGCTGGAGCTTACAGAGTTTTGTGTCATCTTGTGATGTTTTAAACTGGCTGTTTCTACTTGGTTTACAAAATGAAATACAGCTGCTATCAAGATTGTTCTGTAATTCATGGCTGGTTTGTTTATTGCGCTCTTTGTTGACAAATGCTCCGCTTGTCAAAGTCATTGGAAATCCGATTTCGGATGGCATCGTTCAAAAAATGAGCCTACTCACTTGCCCTTGCTTGAGGCGTAAGAGGGTTGAAAATTCTGGAACACTTGATGACCTTCAGAAGCAGCATCTCGACTGGTAAGCCTGAGAAATTGTTGTCTTTGATGTGTTTTTTTTTTTCGGTTTCCTGAAGTCGAGCGTATGGTTTATGCGGCTTAAGTTTATATACGAGCAATGATCTAACCTACAATAGTATCAGGTACATTTTTTGACCTCAAATTCAAAGAAAATGTTCCGAAGATTATTTACTTATGATTTTGACTGTAAAAAGAAAGCCCTGAGCGATTTTCTTGCCTCGAGTTCTTCTTGAAAAAGAGCAAACACCGGGAAGCCGGCTTAAAACATAAATAAGCTTATGCTTACCTGACTCATGATTTTCAAAGACACTTTACTCTCAATACTTCTCTTCGTGAATGAAAATTATTGTCTCTGTACATGTTTCACCGAATTATATTTATTTTATTGATTGTTAGTAGTCCCTCTCGCAATTTTTATCGCTGCACCGGTTGTATCCAGTCGAACATAAACATCTCATGCAGGAATACTCAAAACGCCGCGCTTAAATATCACTCGCTTTTAAAGATTACACATAACAAAACCGTCCGCAGTTTAATAAATAAAGGGAAATAAAACCTAAACATACAATTTATCTATCATGTTGAAGCGTAAATGGTAACTCTATTAATCGCACTGCAAATTTAGTGCCTGTCAAAAGTGAGCTCCGTCCGGCTGGCCGAAAAGTGATTTTGGGAATTTTTTTATCGTTTTCATTAAAAGCCCATTTTACCCTACATATCACATAGGACCAGATTTTTCTCACTGAAAGTCCTGGCATTATCTGAGAATTCTCTTCATGAAAACGTTTTATAATTCAATGCTATAATTTGTTGTGGCTTTGATCGTCGTGGATATTGAATGAGTGCAAATTCTCTTGCAAAATTGTGAAAAACTGCAGAATTATAGGTTTAAATAGGGCAAAAAAGAACAAATTCTGTCCGAGGTCTGTATGATAAAAACAAGGGCCTCATAGTACTGTTTACCTGAGACGTGATGAGAAAAAGTATGTTTAAAAGGCTGGTTTACACTCCACCAGATTCGTCGCCAAGATTTACTAGTAAACTAAACTTGTCGAACACAAAAAATCCGGCCTGATTTTTTATTTTGGCCTCTCTTTTAGACAGAGGAATACAACGTGTAAATTGGCTGCCACCAAGGACTATCGTGGCGCCTGTGTTTCTTAAAATTATATTTCGGGGTTGTCCAATTATCCATAGTCTCTCAAACGGAGCAATGTTGGAGAGAGTGGTGAATGCCACATTATGATTCAACAGCTAATGCAAATACAATACACGAATAGGTAGGTCTATTTGTTTTCCAGGCCTAATCTACTGTGATCGAACATGATTGCTATTTTTGGGTGTACAAATAAGATTATTTAATAACTCGATGTAAAAGCTGTTTCACTCTTGGACTGTCAAATTATTTTTCTCTAAAATCACTTAGCCTTTGCCTCAAACGTCAAATGAATGTGCCCTGATCTGCGGATTACAAGTTTATTGTTTGATTTAAATTATGAATTTATTAACGGGAGCTTCGCTTTTAGCCCTGGCTAAATCTATATATTATACATGTATAAGAAAGGGTAGTGATTTCACTAGTTGAAGTATATTAAAGGGTAGGGAAAGCTGTCATTTGGGTCTTTTAAAGGGCCCAATAGGGCTAATAGATGAATGATATGGCTTTGAAAAGTCGAGAAAACTTTTTTTTTTTTAAGATAGCCCGTTCACAGACCTTCTATTTCGTTTTCAAAGTCCGCCGAGCACGGGTGATAAAATATAAACCGCAGGGGATTTATTGACCGCCAGTCCAAGGGGGTAGGAACGAAAAGAAAAATATAACAACGTCTGTGTACAGGCTATTTTTGAGATTGATTACTATGTAAAAAAAAACAGTGCATTGGTTTACAGCAGTCAAAAGGTATACAAAATTCTAAACAAGGTATGTGGGAGGGGCACCATTTGTCACTGATAGACGGTATATGAAAGGGGTACCTTTTTCGTGAAAAATGGTATATAAAAGGATAAGGGGTTGGATTTTCTGGAGGTTTTTTGTTTTCATTCTGGTTTGCATAAATTTTTTCAAGCGTTTTGGCCTGTATAAAATGTTTTTGCTTTCCCCATCCCTCTCCACAGTTTGATCCTAAAACAGCAAGCATAGGACGAGAACATAACCTACACTTAGCCCGAGTATTTTTCGTTTCGCTTGCCCCGTAGACCATTTTCGCCTCGGTAAGGCGAAACGAGCGAACTACAAAAGAGAAAATCTGAAAAAAGTGGAGCTGGTCCGACAGGTTATTATTTTTTTTTTAAAGAGAGAGTAGATATCCTGGTGGCGACATCGCTCTTATAAAAAATGAAAAGAGAAAACTGCGGCTGGGAAAATTCCCCGTCACATATTTTTAAGTGCCGGGTTTACGCTTTTTTTAAGTGTTTGTCTGCGCATTCAGTCACACTGAGAATTTCATTATTTGCCTGTATTTGTCAGCATAAGTTTACTTGAGCACAGAGCATCGTTTTCAAACATTAAGCATTTTGAGGAAAATGAAAAACGTCACCTTGAATGTGCATTTTGTTGATCTTGTCTGAGTTTTCTTGGATCCACCACATGGGAAAAAACATAGGCACGTTAAACGTGCATGAGCTATTTTGAATGCTTCAGTGTAACTATAATACTTCGGTGTAACCTTACCAAGAGTGATGATTTGGTTTTTGTGCGAAATTGGGTATTGCGCTACATAAATGAAAACGCGAAACGCTCAGCTGAGTCGATCCTCAACCTATATATTCACTTTCCTCTGTCTTTCCCTGTTACATCTGGTGCAAGTTAAACAAATTATTAAAGTAAAATAAATTTCTACTCACCAAACGTTGATTAGAAGGAAAACTCCAAGGATTCCTGGGAGTTTCTTAAGCCAAAATGTGACTCATCGAATACTGAATGGTTAAGAAATACCAGGATTTTTATCATTGTGGTAGATGGTTGCATCATCATAATTCACAAGGTTGTCACGTGCGATTCTACTCAGTGAAACAGTCCTTAACTCCGACAACTTATTTCTTCATGTTTTAAAAGCTATTGCTTCTTAAAAGACAAGAGCTTTTTTTAAGGCATTGGTTACAAAACCAAACAGGTCTTCATACGTCCAAGTTACTATTTATCATTGTGAAAAGCCAATCTGCATGAGATGTACAGTCACACAGCTGGCACGTGAAAGTGTTGGACTCTGCCCCCTTTCGTGGTTCGTACGTGAGGGAATTCGAGTTATCACACAGTAATCTAGTAAACAGAATTATAAAAATAACTCATGCACACAATTTGCATGTGAAGATGTTGGTCTTTGGCCCTTTTGCAATTCGTACGTAAAAAAAGGCAAATTGTTTTACTACAAAATTTTCTCAAGCGATTTTAAGAAATCACGTCGGCTTTATTACAACATCTGCAATTAAATTATGTTTCATGCAACGTCAAGGTTGATAGCCTAACATTTATTAACTTCCAAGAAAATTATCAAACTGCCGAAGTATATTTCTACTTGTATCATGTTACTCCACTCAATAAAACAGTATCTAATTATTGTGTCAACTAGCTTCTTCCAATTTTATTCCCTAACGCTACTGTTTCTACTCAAGTTACGCATCTTTACTAAATAAAATACGTTTCAGAAACTATAATACTTAGTATGCAGGAAGGCTGTATCATGTTGTTCACTTATTATTTTTTTTTTTTATGTTTTGCCAGAACGAAAAAGGTCTGTTGAACTTTGTAAGCGAGAGAATAATATTTTTATAGCTTGTTTACAGGATTAACAATACTCGGTACAGCTTTCACAAAAATAAGCTGCCTTTTTAAACTTCTAAAACCACATTTTATAGGGCGCATACTTTCGAATTAAAGTCTATATCTAAATATCAATTATTGCTTCATTGGAAGAGCTTTGACAATATATGATCTTTTATACTCTACCCAGTTGTAGCAGGTGAAACAGAACTCATACTGACGTGCGTTGTACAGATAGCCGAATTAGGTCAGAAATGCCTTGAAGCAGCATCCATACTAAAATATGAACCCTTAACCCTATTCAGACTGGGCTTTTTTGGTCAATCTGTGACTGGGGGGGGGGGCTCCTCGGACCCCCCCTCTGTATCTCTGGAACCAATAATGCTAGGGTCATGAAATTTACACACAATGATCATCTCCGTACAAAGAAGCCCCACACCCAGTTTTGACTTGCCACGCCCAATGATGACGTCACAGTGACGTCATATTCCGATTTTTCAATGTTTCTTATTATTTTTCCACTTAGATACGTAAAATATCAATAATATTGGTAGAGTCATCTCTTTGTTATCCTTTCTTATGAACTAGTAACAAGGAACACTTGTACAGCGAGAAAAAGCAATAGGAAGCAATAAAATTTAAAATTTGAAATGGTTGTCCGCCATCTTGGATCCGCCATCTTGGATCCGCCATCTTGGATCCGCCATCTTGAATTTCCTTTTTTTTGTTAAAATTATAATTTAAAGCAACTTTCAAAGGGGAAAAAGCTCAGAATGTATAAAAGAAGTATCAAACTAAGGTTTATAACCCAAACAAATGACTTTGGAAGTGGTATTTGGAAAATAGAGCAGCATATTTGTCAAAGCAAAAAAGTGACAAATTTTACCCCACCCCTCCCCCCCAAATATTCGATGTCGAAACATTTTGATGCAATTCAAAAACTAGTCCCAAGCAAAGACCATTTTAACAACAAAAAGCACTATAAGTGTAAAAACGCGATCTTAAAACAAAAAAATCACCATTTTTTAAATTTTCCAAAACCCATGTGTCAGAAACTGGTTGCCATGGCAACATGATTAATCACATGGACATGGTAATTACACCAAAATGTTCCTAGATAAATTTTAGGAAAAGTCAGAAAATTTGAACGTCATAGCTCTTTCGGTGTAGGAGTTATCACGATTTTGCCGGAGGGGGGGTTCGAAAAGCCCCCCGCCCCAGTCTGAATAGGGTTAAACAGCTGCATCACTGTACACAGCGTTTGAATCATGAAGATATTTAATATAATGTTTCCAAACACCTGTAGCCGTAATAAAAGACGAAAAAATTGTGAAGAATAAAGATGGCGGTCTCAAAGTGCCCTTGTTCGACCTTTACCAATGTCATGTTTAAGTAGATGCTAAGATCTCATTGGTTCCTAAGCATCAACTACCTTCAACCTTCTTGGCTCTTGCAACAAACATCCGAACATACAAAGTTACAAAGATACAAAGTTACAAAACCACAAAGATACATAGGCTCACACCACTGACATATGAGCTATTTTTTCAAAATAGCTCAAAAACAAACGAAAACATAGACACGTTAAACGTGCATGAGCTACTTTGAATGCTTCAGTGTAACCTTACCAAGAGTGGTGAATCTACCTTTTTCGTCCTAAATGTAGACTGGGTTTTTGTGCGAAATTGGGTATTGCCGCAGATAAATGAAAACGCGAAACGCTCAGCTGAGTCGATCCTCATGCTATATACTCACTTTCCTCTGTCTTTCCCTGTTACATTTGGTGCAAGTTAAACAAATTATTAAAGTAAAATAAATATCTACTCACCAAACGTTGATTAGACGGAAAACTCTAAGGTTTCCTCGGAGTTTCTTAAGCCAAAATGTGACTCATCGAATTCGAGTAGTTAAGAAATACAAGGATTCTTATCATTGTTGTAGATGGTTGCAACTTCACAATTCACGAGGTTTTCACGCGCGATTCTACTCAGTGAAACAGTCCTTAACTCCGACAACTTATTTCTTCATGTTTTAAGAACTATTGCTTCTTAAAAGACAAGAGCCTTTTTAAGGCATTGGTTACAAAACCAAACAGGTCTTCATACGTTCAAGTTACTATTATTATTGTGAAAAGCTAATCTGCATGAGATGTACAGTCACACAACTGGCACGTGAAAGTGTGGTTCGTACGTGAGGGAATTCGAGTTATCACACGGTAATCTAGTAAACAGAATTATAAAAATAACTCATGCACACAATTTGCACGTGAAGATGTCGGCCTTTGGCCCTTTGACAACTGGTACGAAAAAAAAACGTAAATTATTTACTACAAAATTTTCTCAACGATTTAAAAAATCACCTCGGCTTCATTACAACATCTGCAATTAAATTATGTTTCATGCAACGTCAAGGTTGATAGCCTAATATTTATTAACTTTCAAGAAAATTATCAAACTGCCGAAATATATTTCTGCTCATATCATGTTACTCCACTCAATAAAACAGTATCTAATTATTGTGTCAACTAGCTTCTTCCAATTTTATTCCCTAACGCTACTGTTTTTACTTAAGTTACTCATCTTTACTAAATAAAATACGTTTCAATAACTATAATGCATAGTATGTAGGAAGGATGTATCATGTTGTTCACTTATTTGTTTTTTCTTTTGCCAGAACGAAAAAGGTCTGTTGAACTTTGTAAGCGAGAGCATAATATTTTTAAAGCTTGTTTACAGGATTAACAATACTCGGTACAGCTTTGAAAAAAATAGGCTGCCTTTCAAACTTGTAAAACCACATTTTATAGGCCGCATACTTTCAAATTAACTCAATTTGAAGTCCATATCTAAGTATCAATTATTGCTTCACTGGAACAGAAGACAGTTTGTCTATTGTTTTGGTACTGATTCTGATTACCAAACTGTTTCATGTGGAGTACCACAGGGGTCAGTGCTTGGCCCACTTCTTTTTCTTTTATATATAAATGATCTGCCTAAATGCTCCAACATTTTGGATTTTCACCTTTTTGCAGATGATACAAATCTGTTTCTTGACAATACTAACATTCTAAATTTAGAAACCAACCTAAATGTAGAACTAGATAAGGTGAGCCAGTGGTTATTTGCTAACAAATTATCACTGAACATTGAAAAAACTAGCTTTGTGGTATTCCATTCTCCGCAAAGACGAATAGCTCATAAGTTGAATCTTAATATCTCAAATATGTCTGTTAAATCTGATAACCAAGTTAAATACCTAGGACTCATTTTTGATTCTAATTTGAACTGGAAACCGTACTTGCACGAATTAAGCAAGAAGATTTCAAGAGGTATTGGGGTACTATCTAAAATTAGACATTATGTAAACGGAAACATATTACTTCAATTATATTATTCACTTATTTACCCCTTCCTCACCTACGGTTTATCAGTTCGGGGCAATACTTATAGTTCTACTCTCAGACCTTTGATAATTCTTCAAAAGAAAGCAACACGTATTATAACTTTTTCGGAACCAGGTGATCACTCTGAGCCTCTTTTTAAGAAATTAAACATTCTTAAATTAACTGATCTTGTTACCCTTCACAATGCATTCCTCATGTATAACTATCACCATAATCTTCTTCCATCTTCCTTTGAAAATTTCTTTAAAACGGTAGCATCCATACACTCATACAATACCAGGCTTGCTTCTAAATCAACCTATTACCTCAATACTATCAAAACAAACTATGGTAAATTCAACTTTCCCTTCGCGGCTGTAAAAGTTTGGAATAACCTTGATGAAAGCATCAAACACCTCCCCCTTAAATCCTTTAAAAATAAAGTCATGTCAAACATCTTACAGTCTTACTGTTCGTGAGTCTTTTCTTTTTTTTTTCCTTTTTCATTTTTTTTCCTTTTATCTATTTACTAATTCCTTGCTTTTTCTAGCTTTAGTGCCAACCTGCCTCCTATGCCTGGACATTATTTAGCTTTACTCAGCTCGATTAGCTTTTTAGTTATTCTGAGTAAATGTTACCTTTTTTTGTATTAATATATTATATTGTAAATTAAGTTAACTTTTTTTTGGTAATAAAGCTTATGTTGTTGTTGGAAGAGCTTTGAAAATATCTGGTCTTTTATACTCTACCTTGTGAAACACAACTCATAAATACGTGCGTCAGTACCGTTCGCGATAGCCGAATTTGGTCAGGAATGTCTTGAAATAGCATCCACACTAAAATATGAACCCTTAAACAGCTGCATCACTGTACACAGCGTTTGAATCATGAAGATATTTAATATAATTTTTCCAAACACCTGTAAAATTGTCAAGAATCAAGATGGCGGTCTCAAAGTGCCCTTGTTCGACCTTTAGCAATGTCATGTTTAAGTAGATGCCAAGATCTCATTGGTTCCTAAGCATCAACTCATAGTACCTTCAACCTTATTGGCTCTTGCAACAAACATCCGAACATACAAAGATACAAAGTTAGAGAGATACAAAGATACAAAGCTACAAAGATACAAAGCCACAAAGATAGATACGCTCACACCACTGACATATGAGCTATTTTGAAAAAACGCCTAAGAGCACAAATGCAGCCCATAAGTCCTTGCGGCAGGTACGATTTTCAGTAGGATGAGAGACTGGGGACGAGGTGCTCTTCCAATAAACAAAATGGCCGGCTGGCTCAGTCGGCTCAGTCAGTGGGGCTTTACACAGATTTGTGTGGAACGTGGAACAGTGTCATGGGGGAGTATAACCTGAGATCAGGCTCTATTTTCGTTTTGTTTTGAAAATTACATTCCGGCGGGCAAGACGAAACGAAGAGAGAGCCTGATACAAACCTTTAACGAAATCTCTGCCGCCCACTTTTTTGATTGATTGACATTTGCCGAATCAGCCAATCAGAATTACTTCCGTTGCTTGTTTTTCTAGTATGCAAATTTTTCACGCGTGGGAAAAATGCAGACTGGCTGACTTAAAAAATAGCTTTTATCTGTTAATTTTTTCAGCTAAAAATAAAACAGTCAGCACAATCACATTTAACTTCTTGCGAGATTAAGGGAGATCTCGAAGGTTACTTCTGTTGGCGTAGAAGGTAAAAAGTTTTCGAAAGGACGGCGACACGATGTTCTACTAGTTTTATTATTTTGGCTAGGCGCTCTGGAATTTAAAATGCTGAAATCTCTATTTTTCCGTTGTCTTGATATTTTCCTCGGCAGTTTCCCCCGATGTTCAGTACATAAATCTTTAAAAACAAAAGCAAACAGCCAACGAGCGAGGACAGCAGTTTTCTTGTTTATTTTTAACAAAAAGCGTAGTCAAACAACCAGTCTGTGAACACTAAAGATTCCTTGAACAGCGATGCGATATTTTTCGTCTAATACTTCACAGTTGGCGATTGAGGTTTCTTTCGCAGTGAGCCTCCGCTTGCGTACCCCGTTCAGAGAAGTCATTCCCGGCTAAACTTTCGAATGAAACCAGTTTTAAGATGGACAGTATTTTGATTTGCACCCGTTTGTTGGTAAATCAAAATGCACCTTGTTAGCGGTCAACAACTTGCAGAGGGATTCAACTCCGCGACACACTCACTTTCCGTAAATAAGGCAAATCCTGAGAAGATATGAACAACCACATGAATTTTCTGAGTTTCCATGGCACATATTAAGAGGCAGTCTTCCTAAAAGCGTTCCACTCGATTTTGGACTCGAAAAAACTTTTGCCTTATAATTTTACCATCAACACTACTATCCATCCTAATAACGAAATTGCAGTTAGAATGAGAAAATTATTTATTTTACTGCCATTCCGAGCATTTCATTGCCGGACGGCCGTTAACGGCTAAAATATGCAAATTTTAGTCTCTGTTATACAGGTTTTTTAACGATCGTTCTAAAGTTCTTCGGGTCATCAAATCCTAGACTATTTGCACTCATTTGGAAGCATATTACTTCTTCTTACTGTTATAATACCGTTTAGGCATTATCTTTCTGTAATCAGCAAAAACTGGTCGTCTTTATTTCGCTAATCCAATTAAGAAAGCAAACGGTACGAAAAAATGCCTCAAAATCATCAGAAAATTCTCAAAAGTGGCACCTAAACTAGACTTAAAAACATGTTTTAGTTAAAGATTAATAGCTGTTTTGTCAATTTCTGCAATAAAACTTGTGGCACAACGCGATTCAGAATTGAAGGTTTCAACTCAAATTTCGGGGTAAGGACAAAATATGGGGTAGGCCATGGGGTAGGCCATGGTGTGGGGGTGGTCAATTTTCTTATTTCTTTGATATTTAAAAGGGAAACTGCATATAAATAATATAATAAAATATAATAAATTTCTGCCATGAATTCCTCTCTAACACTAAATGAGTTGTTAATGTTGAGTCATTTGCCGTGTCAGGAACGTGTCATAAAGTAAGAGGTTGTTCGCGGTCTATTTCTAGTCAATTGTTACAAAGACGCCAAAAAAAAACAAACAAACAAACAAACGAAGCTGCACGGCCTGAAGAGTCTGGGTACGACATTGAAGACCAAAGCGCTCATACCCATCTGGTCAGCGGTCTTTAATACCTACTTGCTCTTTTGCAAAGACAAAGTATCAGAGGAGATAAAGTTCAGGTAACATATATTGACAGATTAAATTCTGCATTCAGAATGCTGCAGTGCTGATCGTACTACGTGAAAATGAAAACGGCTGTCTATGGCTACAATCCCGCTCTGTTTTCAGTTCTTTCGGTGTCGTGTTGATGTCTTGCAAAGTTAATGTTCACGTTGTACGATCGGCATTGCAGTATTCTGCTTGCAGAACTAAATGACTGTTTGTTATTTTTGCTGTTCAGGTCTTTATAGATCCTACGTTCTTCGGTATATTCGTTTGCGGTCCTTTGCAGTCCTTTGTGGATAGTGTTTGTACATAACATATATTGTTCATTCTCTTTATACGCATTTTTGAAAGTGTTGATAAAATGAACAGACTAAAATACTACGATTTCTTTACATAACAGTACAAAATTACTGCTTTGGGTGAAGTTTACGCAATTAATGTCCTCAGTGAAAATGACAGCAGAGGCAGTAGTCCCGTGGGACGTAAGGAATTAACGAAAACAACCAGCCATATGGCAATTTAGAACCATAAGTAATAACAGCAAGCAAGTGTTTTATTCATTTGTCATTAAACACAAATAAGTGAAAAATTGCAACAGGAACGATATACTTTGTCTTTTGCAGTTTGCGGTCACGTGACCTGCGTAATGTTACTTTACATAATTTAGTGAAGTAAACCCAACTATTTTTGTCTTCAAGGCAAAATTACAAATCAATTTTACAAATCACTCAAGCGTATTAATGCTTTGATAGGTTGAACCTAATATGCATAATATCTTAAAATGATCAACCGTGTGAAAATTTATTAAAAATCTTCTAAAATTTGTAACCTTGGACTAATCGTTAATCTCGACTTTCTTACTACGCAAGAAACCAGACATTTGTGTCACATGACCCGTTATAGTGAAGTGCAGGAAAGAAAAGAAAATGAAAAATGGGGTGGCGAGATGCCACACAGTAAAAATCAAATACAGTATTTCTTCTCAGTTGTATCATTGTTCCTTGCATGAAATACGGTTGACATTCATTTTTATCTAATTAATAATTAAGAAAAAGATGTCACGTGACACTGCTTATCTTATAATATCTTTTTAATTGTTTTAAATTTTTCTTCCCTACAGCCACGAAAAATCTTTGTAACGAAAACCAAACAATTATACGTAGTTTGAAAGTACATCAAATTAACCATTCCTACCACATTTTGAAAATTCTTTTGAACGTCATTGTGACATCACGTGTCACGTGACCCCATCAGAAAACGCACCAAAATAATATTTCCCGAAAATTTTCAGAAACTTTTAGAATAAAAATCTTCGCCGGTGGTGGAGACAAAAAAAATCCAAGCCTTAAGGTGCTTAAACATCCAAACACGTTCAAATTTGCAGAAACTTAACATGCTTGATCAAGCCTTTCCGTTAATAAATGAAGGTCTGCAGCATTCAATGTGCAGGGAATAGACATTCGAACACTTTCAGATTGAAACTTGGATTTCGCCCCACTAAACAGTTGCGATACAGATGAAAATGCTTATTGTCAAAAGTTTTTTTTCCAGTAGTTCTGCGTTTTAATCCAGACATAATCATGCTCTTTGTGGCGAAGACACATTCTCTGATCTAGGTCGGCTTTCAGAAATGGATCCGGTCCGTCCTTAAGTTCGCCACCACATCCTGCGCATTTTCGGATTTCCCTTTAATTTCTAAAAGTTCAAAGGGGGTGCTGGTTGTAGGATTAACCAACGGTTTAGTCGGTTTGGCCCTTCGAATTGTCATACGCAAATCGGAGGTTGAAATAGCGGCATATTCTTCGTTAGTTTGAGCGATGGCATCACCAAGTGTGCCTTTGCAGGCAGCCATGTTTGTCATCACATCACGTGGCTTGCTACGGTGCCTTATTGTCTGACTGGATTTCTTTTTCCCTGCAGCTCTGTTGACATAGAATGTCGTCAAGGACGTCAAATTTTCTTTTCCTCGCCTGCTTTTCTTGAACCAGGAAATGAATTGTAACAAACAATGACTAGCTGCAGCAGCTGCCACCGTCTGTGCACAAATTTTGCGTGACACAAACCCCAGGCATTCTTTGTCACAAGAGAAACCGGCCCCTACTCTTTTAACGATATGGGGCTTCGATGTGGAGGTGCTCCTGACAAAGAATGTGTCTTTGTCAAATCCTGTACGAATGCCATCGTCAGTTTGGAGACGGACAGCCTTATCTGCCAGAGTTTCCACATCTTTCTTTGCAAAAGTATCCAGCAGACCCTCCAAGCACTCCAGTATTGTACCCACCCTTACACCAACGACGGGGTCTTCTTCCAGATTTCCCATGTCACTAGAACCTTCAAAGTCATCGTTGCCGCTACTAACATTTGAGGCAGGTGTGTTCAGCGTGTGCGGGAGGCCTGGTTTTGTGCGGTAACGGGGTACTTCCTGGTATCGTGTGGGGTCAACCAAAACTTTTACGGATTTCATGATGGTTTTACGCTCCTCCAGTGTGGCATCTAAAACGCTCTCGGTTTTACATGGTCTCGATATTCTTCTCGTACTAAGTACGGACTATGAAGTCCCAGAAAGGCTCTGTTTACATCACTTCGTTGTTTGTCAACAAGTTCCTTTATATCATCCACGAATGTGCTCATGTCTTTCGGCTCAAAATTCTGCCATCTCTTCAGACAGCATTTACAGACTCGGATACATTGTTGCACTGAACCTCATCACCAAACCCGGCTTCTCTGGATACCTTTGCTGACAAATGGTTCTATACTTCATCGGCTTTGTGTCTCACAAAATACGTTGCAAACTGCGGATCTCGCCTTGTATCCTTCTGCTCCAAGGTGTCCCACTTCTTTCTTAGCTCCTCAACTTTCGCCAAATATTCAGTTTTCTCCGACGCGTGGACAAGGCCTTCGGATCCAAATATGTCATTGACGATGACTTCAGTGGCAGCTTTCGACATCTGCAGCTTGGAGCATTTTTCTTTGATGTTCTGTTTCACGTGCAGTTTGCACAAGAATGAGACGGACCTCTCAAACTCCTGTCCCAACGCCTCGCGAAGTGCTTCCTAACTCACCATCCGTGCAATATACTTGTAAGAAGGCCTTCACTCCGGGTAAACGAGCCGTTATTTTCTGAAACAATGTTATGTATGTTGCTTTGTCCTTAAGCATGCATAACATGACAGGGCCAAGAAGGACTGGACAAACGGGATGGCTAGAGTTCTTTGTGTAAAGCGTTGTATTTCGATAAGAAGTAACCAGCACAAAAAAAGGTCCAAGCTGGAAAGTGACATGTACGTAGAGAATTGATTTGTGCCCATCAACATCATTACAGCAAAAGTTTGCAATGTCGTCTAACTCCTCATCAGTGAATAAGATGACCTTTGGAGAATCGTCATCCAAAAAATAAGCACGGATGAATTTTTCCCCATCTTGGGACTGCTCTTTCATTTTTTATGTTATTTGAAATATGGGATCCATTACCTTCGGTGGTCGACACTCGCCCTTTAAGTACTTCACTTGTCGTTCGTTTCTAGGGAGCTGTCCAACAGAATTGCACTGTTCAAGTGCACCAACATTGTCTTCTATTTGCTGTACAACTCTCTTCAATGACTTCTCTTTTCCAGAGACAGCAGTCGCCATCTTTGACATGGTGCTTCTATAGGTCCTCAGATAGGGAATTGCACAGCCTGATTTTGCACTCCCATGAGGCTTTAACTGAATGCTGTGCTCTGGCTCTCCTTCGAAGTAATAACGCACAAAGACCAACTTGTGATGGCTTTCGTCGGGACGAACCACATTGACGATGGTCTTTCGCATCGAGTTATCACTCCTGTTCACAAATGTTCTACGAAAGACACTATGCTTACCGTCAGCGTAATCAGGCTGTTTTATGATCTTTGTGACATGGCCTTTCTTTCTTCCTAGTTGGTACTTTTTGACTGAAGTTTTGCTTTGATTCCAGGAACCAAGATCATCACAGAGTAAATCTTCTGGGTCCTGGAGCTGATCGAGATCCACCAGAAAACACGCGTTTTCGACACGGATTGGATGCGTTTTCAACTCAAAATTAAAAATTGAAAATCGATGTCAATTTTTGATTTTCTATTTTTTTTCCTGTATAAGGGATAAACATGTTTCATAGCTCTTTTTACCGTTTTCCCCTGTAAACAAAAATGAGAAAATAAACACACAGCTCTTATGTGCTACAATCAATATTAACACGGTTATCGAACCATGGATATTTTAGCTATTCGCGGGAAAATCGTTTCCGCAGTCATCTGTTAACTACAATGACGTGAATTAAGGAAAAAAAAGTAAAAATTGAAAGTTGCGATCAATTTTCAATTTTTGTTTTTAGACGAAGAATTGGTCTAAATGGTATTGGAACAGTAAGAAGAAGTAATATGCTTCCAAATGAGTGCGAACACTCTAGGATTTGATGACCCAAAGTACTTTTAAACGATCGTTAAAAAACCTGTAAAACGGCATCTAAAATTTGCATATTCTAACCGCTAACGATCGTTCAGCGATGAAATGCTGGGAATGGCAGTAAAATAAACAATTTCCTCGTTCTAACTGCAGTTTCGTTATAAGGATGGATAGTAGTGTTGATGATAAAAGGATAAGGCCAAAGTTTTTTCGAGTCCAAAATCGAGTGGAACGCTTTTAGGGAGACTGCCTCTTAAGGCATATTTTCCTACCATAGGACCATAAAACAATAAAAAAGACAGCAAAATCGATCCTTCTCTCCACCGACGACGGATCATTCACGAAAACAACCACGCGAGGAATAAGCGCTTTCAACTTCCAGCGTTTCCGACAGCCAATCAGATCTTGTAGCATTGTTGTAACAGCCAATCAGCGTTACGGCCAAAATCTGGCCGTAACGAGCACAAACTTGTAATAGTTTGTATCAGGCCCAATTTCAGCGGTAGCCGTTAGAGAGAATGTATGAGAACCGCTCAAATTGGGCCTGATCTCAGGTTAGGGGGAGTAAGGATAATGATGTGGCAGGAGAGCTTGGACTTTGGTATCGTAATAGGGATAACTATTACTGCCTTCTTGCCAGCAAGACAGCGGGAAATGATAGGGCGGTATGTAAAGTTATTGATGTTTTTACTCTTCACTTCCAAACGTGCACTGACAAAATCAAAACTTTATTAACGAAGAAGTCGAAATTTCATTTCGTCCAATACTGAAAACAAATAGTACCATGTGAGAGTAGTGATAAAGGGGTTTCGTCCAGGGGCTCAAGAGTTAGAACTAAATTTTATGGATCCATAATTGACTCTGGGAGTGAAAGGGTTTTAACTATGTACAATTTAACAATTATTTATACTGGACCCTTTTTATTTGAAAAATTAGCTTATTTATGTGTTTATGCAGTCACCTTAATGTATCTGTTGTAATATCATAGGTGACGAATTACTCCTTAATTTTGGCGCGAAATTTCAGCGTTAATTTGTAATTTCACATGTGAAATTACCAAATTGCCATGCCTGTATATAGTCCATTTTGCGAACTAGTGCACAAAAGCTCGTTCTAATATCCTGCAGAGTTGCAAAGACATATGTGAGCGTTTCTGATAGGCAGGTTTCTTGCGGGTTAACGTTGGTTATGTGCCTCATGATTGGCCTAATTCTTACATGTGCATGATGGTAAGGGCACGGACAGTGTCATGTCAAAATTCACAGAAAGGAGTTGGCAATGATCGTTTACAGTTTACAGCAAACAATAAAAGAGCAGTTCAAACTTTAAAGCCTTCTTCTGCACAAGGAAATGCTTTGAGAGAATTCCTTGTGATTTTTTTTTAATAAGAATCTGCTTGTAAATTTGCCTACTGGTTTTCCAGCGTTTTCCAATCACTGCAGGTGCACTGTCACGTATTCTGCAATCTAGCCGACAGTTCTAGGCTTCCATTGTGCAAAATGATCTTCACAGCCAAAAATAAGACCTAGACATGTGGCTATTAAGGTCCAGGCATTTCAGAGAAACCAAAGAAACTAAGGTTATTTAGCCACAAGGCTTAAACAGAGGTAAAAGAAAATCATTTCATGGTAAACTGCATTTGTGATCAAATCCTGTCAGAAAACATTTGCAGTATTAAACATAAACCATAGGAACTAATTGCTCAATATGCATGGAACAGACCAGCTTCCTCAACCTCTAAATGCGAGACTCAAAGTGGTAAAATAAAATTTGCTCAGTGTAGAATACCTCCATGCACTGCATAAACTACGCAAAAAGAGAGCAAGAAAAACCACTGTTGTTAAAGCTGACTCTTCGGTCACGAGAGCGTGATATATAAATATAGGAAATAGGAAAAAACTACACTTTCATCCCGACAAGCCTGTTTCGTGATAGCTTACTCTATATAGTTTAATTGCTACACAGTTAAATGTGAATAGTCTGATTTGAATTCGTTGACAGGCCAAACACGACTAATGTATATTAGTCGTTATTGGCCTATCAATGAATTCAAATCAGACTAATCACATTAAACTGTGTAACAAACTAGCCAATCAAAAATGCTCAGTACACATATGTCCTTGCAACTGCGGGATTCAAACATGATATTGTGCACTAATTCGCAGACACTCTATGCAGAAGGTTTAGAGCATCTGCGATGCAAGCAAGTTAAGCTTAAATTATGATAAACAATTTAACAAAAAGGGGGGCGGGAGGCCACGGAGAATATTTTTCGTGAAGGATAGAATGACGCCCGAAGCAAATCGTTTTAATTCCTTTTTAGAATATTAGAAAATGCAATTTCATTGGGAAAAATACAAACAAACAAAAAAGCCACCTTAGCATGTTTGAAAGTTTATCGAAAAACACATGAAAATACATGGAATTAAAGTGCCTTGACCAACTATGAAAGAAGACAGGTGTTGTTTCTTCATGATTGCGAAGCCACTCACGCAGTCACTCGCTGATAGACAACTGCGGCTTGTTTATCCGACATGGAGAATATAAATCACAAGCAACCAGCTACAAATACAGGCTATGCAGCCATTCACTACAGCAATCGAGGCGTCAGTATAGCTTCTTTTCTCGTTCAGCAAAACCAGCTGGTGGCCTCAAACAACTTCATAACAAGCCACCGAGGTAATAGTTTTTCTCCATTGTTCTTTACTTTTGTAACTGCACTGAAAATCCAAATTCACAGTAATTTCGACGGCTTTCACTTAAAAATTCTCTTTCTTCACATTATCTGCCAGGTTTTTTGCTGTCCTGCTATGTAAAATCCTAGAATCCCGATGAGTTTTTAAACGTGTTCATCGCTACAGTGTTTCTGAAACAAAACCAAGGATTGCTATTGTATCAGTAATTTCCCAGCTATAGCCGTGATTTTACGTACTACCCAGTACTTTTACCCACCACAAGTAAACTTCTATGAGATTTGATAAGGGCTATAGCATAACACTGCATACATGTTGTTGATTGAGGGCATCACGCTCTATTAACTGCGTTTTACAATTGAGTTGTAAAACTTTCTATACATGTATATGTATCGCAGCTTGAATTTTTCTCTCTCTTAACTGCTGATTTATCAAAGGATAAGTATACTGCTGCACGTAAATGACTCGATCCAAGTTATCTTTGCTGCAAGATTTATTTGGATACAACATTCTAACATGACAACACTTCTTTTTCATCGAAAAACATGTGATTTGTTTTTCTGTAAAATTACGTGATTTTGTGTAACTTGGTGATTTTGTTACCAAGTTTTGATACGCCGTAACGCAATTCCGTCTTGTGTGATCAACATGAAAATATTATTCCATTGTCTGGAATTTAATATTGTTTAAACGACAAAAATATCATTAGGGTCCTTATGGCTTGTTTTATTTTTGTATAATAAAGCGTCAATCCAGGACAGTTTTGTCCAGTTTACTATGTCTCTCGTAAGGTATTGCCTCCTTGGTTGTCTGTGACACACACCTCTACTCACTGTTAATAATTAACAAAGAAAGACCTTTCCATGCAAGGCAAAACTGAGAACATTAGACACTGTTTTAAGATGAGTTAAAAGATTTTTCCCTCTTTATCGTAGAAAACATACAGTTATCTTCCACTAAAAGTATAGTGGAACAGCATTTTTGATGAAATTAATATTCTCTTCAGAGGGGTCTCAACTAAGTTAGATAACAGAAAATTCTGTGGCGTGGTGTGTATGACAAGCACCCCCCTGGAATGGAAATTCTAGGGGTGTGGGTGGTCTAAAGTAAAAGTGCCCTCCATAGGGTGGGGTATTATGGATGTTTTCTGGAACTACACATTACAGTTTACTCAATCACAGTCAACTGTAAGTTGTGAGCCAGGCAACAAATAACCCTTGCTTTTAATATGTTTTTGTGGAGGAAGTAGTATACATGTAGTATTAAGAAGTATTCGCGCCTTTTTTAAACTTTTATACTATTTCAACTCAGTTGCTTTAAATGTCACAAAGTAGGTTAAGTTTCTTGAAATTGATTTCTTGGAATTGAACCCATTACAGTGGAACCTCTGTAATACGGACACCAAAGGGACAGAGTGAAGTGTCCGAATTATAGAGGTGTCCACATAAAAGAGGTCACTACGATGACGTCACTTTTATAACTCCACTTACAGTTTTAAGTGTTCAGCAGCTAAAACCAGGCTTACACGTGTCTTTAAACTGCATTTACCGTATTTATTCGAATAAGCGCCCAATCTCGAATTTGCGCCCACCTCGAATAAGTGCCCTCCCAAAGGCAGAAAAAGTTAATAAGCGCCCAGCCTCGAATAAGCGCCCACCCCACCCCACCCCGTTTTCCCTCACACCTCTTAAAAATTGAATAAGTACTATTAAGAGACTTCCCCGAAGACGGAGTTTTCTTCAGAGTATTTTACAGAAACCTTGCTTTGTTACATCTTCGCGTTTTGTTGTTACTATTTATTGTTTTGTTGCAAAATAAACACACTACACTTGCTGAAAATATTGAAAATTTAATAAGCGCCCAGCCTCGAAAAAGAGCCAACCTAGAATAAGCACCCATTCTCAAGGTCCAAAAATTTAATAAGCGCCCAGGGCGGTTAATCGAATAAATACGGTAAGTTTATTAATTCACAGACATACAAAGACACTGTCTTTCAGTAACATACAAAATTGTACATATCAGCTACATACGTAAAGTCGTAGACAAATTAGTCACTGTTTTAAGATAAAACGAGCTACAGCGCAATGCTGCATGTAAAAGTTGTAACGTAAAGCACAACTCTGAAAGTGTCTTTCGCTATTTTGCAAGTGCGGTAAACAGTAACTAGCTATCTGTAGTCATTGAAGCCTTCAAAAAGTTGGTTATGTTCCTCTGTAGACCTTTTGCAAATTAATTGTTTGGTATACGGCGACTAGGCTTTTGAAGTCACCTTGCATAGCTCATCAGCCAGGACTAGATGGGATTTACCCTGCGCAAATTCACCTGATGGGGACTCGCAATTCACCTGATCACTACAGCATCCGTAATAAAGAGGTTAAGTTTATATGAATTTACTCTCTAGGGCCAAGATTTAGTGTCTGTTGTGCGTATCAGAGAGAGTGATCCGTATTATAGAGGTTCTTTTTGAAAGAAAGTATATGAGAATTTTGTCGGGACATTGGAAACTGTCCGTAATATATAGAGGTGTCTGTATTAGAGGTTCGACTGTAGTTTAGTAGGAGAAAGGGAAATCCATTTGTGGTGTGTTTACGTCCTCCATAAAATGTCCGGTGACATTTGAAAACTCAGTGAGGCTAATATTATTATTTTCACCTTGAATCATTATTGCATCTTGAACATATTGCTGAAAATATTTTGTTATTTTCTTTTTTTGCCATTTAAATGGAGTCAGAAATTTGCATTTAGGAAGGTACCGCATTACATAATCCATCCATAAAAGTCTATTGTTGTCAATTTATGTGATTTTTCTAGAATGAGATTTTAATAGACCAATTGAAAATTTATGGTATAAAGTTTTACAACAAGTTTAGAAAGTTAGAAAGAATTGTACATGACGTTTCAAAAGCTGAGTAGCAGACACATTTAACATTCAAGTTTCTTTTTATTGAACAATAATGTTGTGGCTTAACCTTATGGATTAAGTTGGCCAATGGCATATTTTTAATTTTACAGATTTTGTAGTTTTTTTAAAGTATACAAATTCAACAGAACACAATTTTTGACAAATTTTTTCAACAGTATAATCTGTCACCAATTTGGCACACCATTGACAGGGTGCAACAAAAGTGCTATCTGAAAGCCCAGGGCTAGTGAAGCAACTCATGGTGTGTCAAGTGAGTATTAGCAGCATTTGCCAAGATAAAGAGTAATCTGAAATGCTACAGAAAAAGGGTTGGTAGACCAGCATGAATGCTGTACTGCGGCTACTACACTTCAGCAGCAGTTTGCCCAAAGGGTAATGAGTTTTAATTTTTACCTCACCCTGATTCAGGCACCTATCAGCTTCTTCTCAGTAACAAAGGAGCTGTGACATTAAGCAACAGTAGGGCGGATTTAGGGGCGGGCCAAATGGGGCCTTTTTTCCTTTGAAACTAGAAATACGTGTATCGCAAAACCTCGCAAAGCTCGGGGGGAGCCTATAAGGGGTGGGAGGACAGGAGAGAAATGAAGTAAATCATGTAAGTGGGGAGGGTGGATCTAATATTGGAAGCTGAGATGTACTTAATCTCCTGTGGATTAAATTTGAACCCAGTGCTCTGGCTTTAAAAAGGATCTTCTGAGATTTAAATGAGGTTGCTGTTGTTAGCGAATGCTGCATAGGTCCAATCCCCCCATGTTCACTCCATTTGACCCTCCTAAATATGTGTAATTATGGTCAAAAGGAAATGGGGGTGATAGTGGATAACTGCCGCCTAGTATTCAGTTGCATTTGCTTAATAAAAGCTCACCCTTAAGTGCAATAATTATTTGTGAAATGTGTCAGTAGAAGTGAGTGGATGGCAATTCTAGGAGATAATGCTGCAGTTAAAACAACAACTAAATGCTGCTAATTGGAGAAAAAATTTATTGTTCGGCGAACTACAGCTATAAAAGTGTTTGCACTTTTTCGGTACATAATCATACTTGACAACTATTGTTTGTAACAGTAAAGTGCAAACATAATCACTGAAATAGAAAATTACAAGTAGCAATGTCATTAAGGATGCAGTTCATGAGAATTACTAAAGCGATCATGATTTATGATTATTGTATGTGTGGGCATTCACCTTAAAGAACTGAATCCATGTAAAAAGTACCAATTTTTTACCACTTAGGCAAGTGTTCATAGTTATTCGTGTACATGCATAAGAAACAAATCCCTATGCAAGAGTGAATTTGTATGAAATGTCCACAAACAAGTTATGTTGAAGGTCATCAGTTTCTCCATTGCTCTCAATTCTAAACATGCATGAGCTTGATGAGACAGTGCCAGAGCCATAGATTTTTAATTTCCCAGACTGAGACGAGGCAAATGAACACTTTCCCTGTATTACACACATTTCTGGTAAAAGTAAAGCTAAGTACAGGATGGATTGATCTTATGGAAAACCCTACATAAATATCTGCTTGCATGTCGTTTAATTTCTTGAAACAATCTTCATCTGCCAATGGAACATATGTTTTATTTCTGTGAATATGTCACCCCTGTCTGACTTCTTTGAAAGAGTAAAATTTTATGAGTGACCTGTTAAATTTTCCCTAACAGCGAAAGGAATTAACGTTCCTGGCATGGCAACCATGTCACACACTAATATTCTGAGGATATCCGAAATACTATGTTATTTTCGAATAATATAGGAACAAAAATACAGGGGGCCAGCAATAACAAATTTTTGACATGTTTGACTTAAAAGACACAGCTGGGTTTATGTATAAGGCTGCTATACATACATTTATTTTACTTGTGAAGGAAATTGAATGAAAATTGTAAGCTTAAACGAAAAATTTTGCCCAGTAAGGATTTTGTTTACAAAATGTAACGCTTCCCTACATGTCACACATTATCGGTGTTGTAAACTGTTTATTGTAAAATAAAGCTTACTGTAAAACGGTGAAAAGGCTGATCGGCTGTCCTCAGTCCGTTGCAAAGATACTCCTCGTGTCGATTTTACAGAAGGTGTAATTCTTGCTTCCTATCGTTGCATGGAAGAAGATAATTTTGACTGTAAACTTGCCTCTCCTTGCGAATTCTATTGACGGAATACTTAAACGTCGGCAGTCGGTGTTCCCTCTCTTCGTCGGCTTCTTTTGCAGTGTAACTGTAGTATTTTGTTGCTAACTCTTTACATATTCGTGGTCGCTATATAACCTCTGTCTCTAGTTGACAGTGTTTTCCTTCGATGTGCCGTTAACTCGCGCTGAATTTAAGGTCGACGTCCTCGCTCTTGCGGACTTCTGTTTGTAAATCTTTCCCAGGGAGGATTTCCAGCCACTTGTTGAATCCACCGTTGTTGAGTTTGCTGTTCTGTTTTATTTACCTGAGATATTGGGTGACTCACTGAGCGTAAACATTGTTATAATTCACAGATGAAAAAAACCCGTCTTCAAGAAGAAAACCCAGAGTTTTGTCGTCGATGGCAATCGGTTGCCTGGAAACCCATAGTGCATTTTGACGTCACTACTGGATGACGTCAAGGCGGACACCAACCAAACTCGATAGATTTATAGCCAAGAGGAAATCACGCTGGCCTTGCGATGCTTGAGTGATACACGCGCGCTTCGCGCGCGACGAGATTATAAACCCCGCGGCTCGGCGCTCCGCGCATCGCTTCGCGAGGAATTATTGTTTTTATAGAATTCTCAGAACGATAAAAGGTTTCTATATAGCTGGCAAGAAGGCAAGTGTCCCAGCCACCTTTTTCTGAATTTTCTGGATCCACCCCTGGCAGATGCTGGTAAGATGAGTTGACGAGAGATTTGTTCATTTTTGATAACTTATTTAGAGACCAAAAACCAATTCCAGTATACAGCAAATAATACAAAATGTACAGGTACATGTACGCAGCGTGCAAAGAAAGTAGTGTCCGATAGCCTGGGGCTAGTGGATTTTGCTATCAGCTTTGTGAATTCTGTTTTTAACTTGCCCGTCGGGCAAGTTAAAAACAGAAGAACTGTGAAATCAATTCTGCTAGTCAAAACATTTTTGGGGCTATAGTTAAAATGATGTCTGGGCTAGTAAATGCTAGCTTCAGCTTGCCCGAATGGCAAGCTGTAAAAATGATTTTCTTTGCACCCTGTGTATGTATTGCATGCCATTATCAAAATGGAATAAATTATGCAAAAGATTCCAGTTAAACCCCACTAACCCAGTGTCCCAGAGAAGACAGAAAAAATTAATAACTCGTGATCAGGTTTGTGGAGATGGACCAGATGGAGAGATCTAGGTTGGGAGGTACATGGGAAGGAACTAATAATTTTTGTTGTCAGGGACTTGACTGACAGCCTTCTTTGTGTATTTCCCTGCAGTAATAACAGTTGCTTATGCTTGTCAGTAGATCGATGACAAGTGATGATGGTGTTTCCATCCCTTTTTCTAATAGTTTATTGTGTCCTCCTGCTCTTCGTTGAAATATACCTCTCCATGCTGTTTTTCCAGATCTAAATCTTGCCATTAAGGCTCGTCCACAGGAAGTAAGATTTTTTTATTGTTTTTCTTCCTGTGGTTCTGATACTGTGTAAGCTTTCCTTGGGTTTCTGAGGTTGAAATTGAAATAGCAGTTACAAAAACAAACTGCATGTATACTGCTAGTTCAAAAGTACTTCAAGAAACTTCCTCTTCTTGGCTTGCTGTTATCTCTTTCTAATAAGCCACTACAGGTTATGACTTTGTGATTTCTCTTTTTTCAAAATTTGGGTATGATTGTAGGTCATGTGTATACTAGCTGTTTCATTATAGAGTACCTGGAGTATGAAAATCAACTCTTAGTTATTGGGATCTGAAATATTATTTTTTGAGGTCCCCAAAGTCAGCAGCCTATGTTTAAAAATTTTTGCCATTTCATTTATGGGTACTTTAATTTTGGTTTTGGTTCATATCATTCTCATAGTTGCCTTGCCCTGTTTGTTCGGTGAAGCTAAGCCCTGTTAGGTGGGGTTAGTTAACTGGGATAGGGAACACCTTTTGGGATATTGATATACTTTGACTTTAAGTTTATTTTTCAAAAAAAAGAGTTTCATTGTTTAAACACTCTTATAGAGGTTACATTTATAAGATTTAGAGTCAGAAGAAATTGCAAAAGACTTTTTTTGGTGCATATTCGTGTGTTTGTTGCAAGTAGCTAGGGGAAGTGGTGAACTTTAAGAGCTGACATATAGTCCTGCTTTTTATATCATCTGGCTTGTTTATAGCCCGCAGTGCAGTTGGCCAGCATATCGTGTATAGTATAGACATAGTTGGTTTAAAGAAGGATAAAATTGTCTGCAGTGCTGGCTAGCTTGTTTGTAGTACAATATTGTTGTGCAATAATTAAAGTAACTCAATCAGAGTGCTGCACCCAATGACAATCAGCCAATCACAAGTCATGTTCACGAGGACAGTTACGGGAGTTGCCTGTCAAAAACAGGATATCTCTTTAAATCTCAAAGTGCCGCCGGCTCAAGTGTGTTCATTGCACTCTGATATCAATTTAACTTAGAAAAATTTAGTAGGTTTAAATAAATTGTATATTGGACTTAAAAAAAAGAATCAAAATTATGTTGAGCCATTACCCCATTATAATATATAGATTTAGCCACGGCTAAAAGCGAAGCTCCCATTGATAAATTTATAACTTAAATCAAACAATAATTTTGTATTCCACAAATCAGTTAACTTAAGGGCACATTCATGTGACTTTTGAGGGAAAAGCTAAGTGATTTTGGAGTGAAACAAATCTTGTATCGAGTTGACATAGCCTTATATGTACACCCAAAAAATAGTCTCCCGTCACATTTAAGAGCAATAATGGCTCTTGATCACAGTAAATAAGGCGTGGAAAACAAATTCTTGGAAAACAAATCAGGTCGAATTTTTTGCGTTCGACAAGTTTACAAATTCTTGCCA
>CALNXK010000269.1:387500-405000 GCA_942486035.1 Porites lobata
CGTAGCTAGGATTTTTGAAGGGGGCTGAGTGACTCTGTGTCAAACCCAGAGTACTTACCAGTTTGGCATGTCGATATCCAGGCCGTGTTTTACTAAAAGTGACATTTTTTTTTGGCGGATGAGCAGTGAGCGGTGGGGGGAGGGACGAGCCTACAAAATAGCTGCATAGATTAATTAAGTTCTACCTAGCATAAATTGCTCTCTTTTAGTTACCAACAAGAGCGTGGTCCATTACAGATGTTCGGTCCTGCAAATGGAGTAAGTAACAAATCTAGCACTGGAAAAGATTTATCGCATGTTGATTCTTCAGATTCGCGCGTTTTGGCCACCTGAATTATAGGGACATAAAACAATTATCTCACAAAGGGGGTGTCTCAGGCACCCCAGGACCACACCCTAGCTACACCCCTGAGGAAGAGAAAGGTAATTTAGCTGTCGCTTCTTTAGGTCCTCCATAAGACGTAAAATTTGGCATTTCCCTGTCGTAGTCATGCAGTGATGGTAGACAAATGTACAAAAAGCGTGATGCACATCCAGAGTTGTTGCTTTGCCTATTCATTTCAGCCTACTGCTTTTTTGATGTTTTGTTTGTCGGCGCCCTTGTGGCATCTTAAAGTCCCTAATGATGATTTTTTTTATGCTGTCTTTGTTGGTTAATTATTAACAAACCCCAGCCCAACCTCTAATCAGGGGGAACCTCTATTCAAGGGACACTTGCTTTGGTCCCAAGGGTGTCCCCTGAATAGATGTTTCATATCATTGTGGTACTAGTGAAATCTCGGTTAAATGGACGGTGTAGTTGTATTCAGTTGTTATTTTGCGGTTTAGTAAACACCCGCAGCAGAAATGAGAATCTTCTTTTCTGAAGTCTAGCAAATAAATTAGAAGTTCTTGTAATTTGGGGTACCTTATTGGCAATTTAGGCTAAGTAGGTTGTTAATTTTTCTGAAGGAAATAATAGATTGTCGATTACCAGGAAAATAAATAAGCTTTTTACTTATTAACAATTGTGTTATTATAACCCTAACAAAACTGATTACCGAATTTATATATAGTTTTATAGTACAGTATGTTTTTGTTGTATTTAAATTTACAACTCAAAGTTACACTCCTTTGTTAAATTGTTTGTCATAATTTAGCTGTAACCCACATATAAGAACCTGCTTGATTTTGCTTGGCTAAACAGGTTCTTGTATTTCTGGGTATTAAAGTGGCAATTGTCTGGCAAGTGACTCTTATCCAAGGTTCTTATTAGCGGATGTTTACTGTAACCGCCTCTATAATTAACCCAGTCAAACCTGTATTAAGCGGTCACCAAAGTCCTGGAAATAGGTTCCCTTGATTATCGTAAAAACTGATCTGTATTTAGCAGTTACCTCTATTAACAGGGACCGCGGAGCAAGGTGAAAAGTGGGAGGGCTGACAATTGAAAATATTTTTTTCATATTGAAGATCGAAAAAAGGAATAAAATCGTAGAATTTGATTTGTTTCTGTGGCGTGACTTTGCATACTTTATCCAGTATTTTTTGCTCTTTATAGGTCGGCATTCTTGACGACATCTCGTTTATCTCGCAGAAATATCTTTCATCTCGCGCGAGTGTCAGCGAGATCTCGTATGTATTTATGTATAGTGTAGAAAATAGTAGTAGTGATCTGAAAAATTTCTAACTATGGCCGTTCACTGTTCAAGTAATGTAATTCTTCTTGCCATCGAATATTTCCTTGATTCGAAAGGAGAAAGACAAAATATAAAACTTTTGTCAACTCAAAACAACTACTCACCTTCGTTTGGCTTGAAAAAGCTAGTAATTTTCTTCATTTCGTCTGATAAAACTGAGAAAAAAAACTCTGCCGGAGCTGGAAGTACAAAACACACTGCCGAACGAAGCGAAGGGGTGGCCAAGGCATGGCGTTTGATCAAGGGGCAAGTCGGCCACAGGGCACAATTACCGCGAAAAGCACAGGAGCCCCACAAAATGCCTGGCGTTTGAAATTAAAGAAAATACAGAGAATATAGCGGAATATAGACGGAAAAAAACTTGTTTCAAGTCTTTTTTTTTTATTTTAAGTATTTTTCTTTTTAGCGCAAAAAGTGGGGGCGGGGGTGCAAAAAAGTGGTGGGGCCGCGGCCCTACCAGCCCCTCCCCCTCCGCGGTCCCTGATTAAGCAGACGTGGTCACCTGTTTTCGAGGTCCCAATGACTAATTTGTTATTGTCTTTGCCATACTAGTGCAAAAGCATACACTGTGTAGGGCGTTTAGGTCTTTTACAGACTTGCCAACCCACAAAAGGCAAAAAATGTGAGATTCTGAACCTAGAGCAAGGAAGAGTAGTGCGAAATGGCTAAAAAGTCGTGAGGTGTCCCAAATGTCTTAGTGGAGGACGTTCAGTGGAGATTATGGGTTTTGGAAATCACCATATCACTTTAAAGCTGGTACAGTAAACATCACGATCAATTTTACGATTTAGTTTTTGTAATTTGCATGTTTTGTTGGCGCCATCTTGAAACAAGAGAAACAGTAAGTCTCCACATTTGGTGGCAGCGGCAAGTTGCGCGGTAGGCTAAAAAAATAGTCGGTTTTGATTACATTCTATTACCGTTTTCTTTGAGTTGAGCTGGCTATCTATTGATATTTAACTTAGAAACGACCTTACAGTTCCAAAAATGTTTGGAGTTTGACTTTTCGAGAAAGCGTGAGAAATCAGTTGCCAACTCGTGAGAGTGTGAGACAGGTCCTAAAATCGTGAGAATCATGACAAAGTTGTGAGACTTGACAAGTCTGCTTTTACTTCCTTTATTTTGGCACAAGAAGGCTACTAACAGTTTGAGGTCAATTTGTTGTGGGAAAGATATTTCGCTCTATCACCATCTTCATTTCCATGACTAACTCTTAGGTTTGCAAACCCGTCAACCTGTATTAAGCGATTGAGTAAGCGATTCCCAAGGATAACCGCTAATTATACAGGTTTGAATATATTACATTTACCTAAATTATATCATTATTGATCCTTTCCGTTTTAGTTTAAAAAGTTTTTACTTTGACTTTTTTTATACGTGTAGCTGAAGAATTTAGTTTTTATGTTTTACATTGTCACATCTCCAGTTTAATAAAACGTTGTTACAATTTGCGTTCAAAACTTGTTACATTTTGCGTTAAAACGTTTTTGCATTTTGCATTAAAGGTTTTTACATTACGAGTTTATGTAATTATGTTACATTTTTCTTCAGCCTCGGTTGTTCAAAGGCTGGATAGCGCTCTCCACCGGATAAATTTCTATCCACTGGATAATGTAATTAGTTTCCCCAATACTTATCCATTGGATAGTGATTTACCCGGTGGATAGCGTTATCCACCGGATAAATCTCTATCCAGTGGATAGTGTAATTAGTTTCCCCGATACTTATCCATTGGATATGTTATTTCTGACGAATGAGCCCGCGAAGAAGGCAGAAATAAATATTTTGACGGCACGAGATACAACAGGGCCTGGGTACTAGGCCGGGTGCACCATGGGTAGCCATATCGGGGGTATATAAGGCTGCGTATATCACGTGTTCGTCATCTAGGCTTACGAACCAACCTCTCCTTGGTTTTTCTTAAATTTTTGTTTTATTTATTTTTAGGAGCAACATATTCTCGATTACATTGTAAAGTCCAGTAGGAAGGGCTTTGAGCTTGAGCCTTGGTTCCTACCCAGATTTCCTGCCCGCATTTTTTCCCTTCGGGGTTTTTTTGGGCAGGTTTTTTCTGGCCTCCGTCTGACCGCATTTACTTCAGTTTGTAAGCGGTAGCTCAGCTCTGCTAGTTTTCAGCCTTTTTCCCCGGCCGTTTCTTATTTTATGTACTTGTACACTAGTTATCTCAGTTTTGCACCTGCTCCTTTACTTGATATATTTAGTTTCCATGTATGCTTAGGTCAGCTGTCCCGGAACCGCTCTTTAGGAGGCGACGTAAGTCTCGTTTGACGCAGTTAGGTTGCAGGCAATGTTACAGACCTCTAGCCAGGGTCGTTATTCATTGTTTACCCTCAATGTCCCGCCCTAGCCTTTTATGGCAGTCTTACTGGTTATTGGGCTACGTGCCTTGTTGGGTACATTAGTGGAGATAATTCCCAGTTTTTCTGGCACTCAGCCTCTGTGCTCCTGAAGTGTTACCGGTCCCAGTTATACGTTGATCACAGTTTTATTAAATTTCCCTGGCCTTACTGGCACTAAGCCTGCGTGCTTATTTGGGGGATTCAGGTCGAGATCGACCAGTTGTAGCAGTTTTTTCTTTTTGCTTAGCCTCTGTGGTCCTACCGTGTTCCTCGTGCCAGTTATGCGTTGTCTGAGTTTTATTAATTAGTTTCTCCAGCCTAACTGGCACTAAGCCTGTGTGCTTATTTGGGGGTTTCAGGTCGAGATCGACCAGTTGTAGCAGTTTTTTCTTTTTGCTTAGCCTCTGTGCTCCTACCGTGTTCCTCGTGCCAGTTATGCGTTGTCTGAGTTTTATTAATTAGTTTCTCCAGCCTAACTGGCACTAAGCCTGTGTGCTTATTTGGGGGATTCAGGTCGAGATCGACCAGTTGTGAGGAGTTTTTTCTTTTTGTTTAGCCTCTGTGCTACTACCGTGTTCCGTGTGCCAGTAATGCGTTGTCTGAGTTTTATTAATTAGTTTCCCCAGAATGACTGGCACTAAGCCTGCCTGCTTAAATGGGAGATTCAGGTCAAGAGCGACCATTTGTCGCACGAGTTTTATCTTTTTGTGAAAGCTAGTTATGCGTTGTCTGAGTTAGTTATGCGTTGTCTGAGTTTTATTAATTAGTTTCTCCAGCCTAACTGGCACTAAGCCTGTGTGCTTATTTGGGGGATTCAGGTCGAGATCGACCAGTTGTGAGGAGTTTTTTCTTTTTGTTTAGCCTCTGTGCTACTACCGTGTTCCGTGTGCCAGTAATGCGTTGTCTGAGTTTTATTAATTAGTTTCCCCAGAATGACTGGCACTAAGCCTGCCTGCTTAAATGGGAGATTCAGGTCAAGAGCGACCATTTGTCGCACGAGTTTTATCTTTTTGTGAAAGCTAGTTTACAAGTGTTGTACATTAGGTATTCACCAGTATTCACCTATTATTGTATTTACATAAATACTTTGAAGGGTTGGTTCTCGCCAAGCCGTCCCAAAATAAACTTATTTGCCATTACGTTTTGTCTGTTGATGTTGTGTAGTGGAGTCAAAATAGTGATTTATCCGGTGGATAGCGCTCTCCACCGGATAAATCTCTGTCCAGTGGATAATGTAATTAGTTTCCCCGATACTTATCCATTGGATAGTGATTTATCCGGTGGATAGATAGCGCTATCCACCGGGTAAATCTCTATCCAGTGGATAGTGTAATTAGTTTCCCCGATACTTATCCATTGGATAGTGATTTATCCGGTGGATAGCGCTCTCCACCGGATAAATCTCTATCCAGTGGATAGTGTAATTAGTTTCCCCAATACTTATCCATTGGATAGTGATTTACCCAGTGGATAGCGCTCTCCACCGGATAAATCTCTATCCAGTGGATAGTGTAATTAGTTTCCCCAATACTTATCCATTGGATAGTGATTTATCCGGTGGATAGCACTCTCCACCGGATAAATCTCTATCCAGTGGATAGTGTAATTAGTTTCCCCAATACTTATCCATTGGATAGTGATTTACCCAGTGGATAGCGTTATCCACCGGATAAATTTCTATCCAGTGGATAGTGTAATTAGTTTCCCCAATACTTATCCCTTGGATAGTGATTTACCCGGTGGATAGCGTTATCCACCGGATAAATCTCTATCCAGTGGATAGTGTAATTAGTTTCCCCAATACTTATCCATTGGATAGTGATTTACCCGGTGGATAGCGCTATCCAACATTTGAACAACCGGGGCCAGATGTTTTCAAATTTCGCGTTAATTGACGCCATAATCTTTGTCTCTCCGCACCTTGTCGAGTAACGAATTGTCTAACACTGGAAAATAATAATCAAAAAAGGCGGTGGAGGGGTGGGGTGGGGGAGGACAAAAATCAGCTGCTATAGGGTTGTAACTCAACTTCGCAAGCTGAAGACGTTTTACGAACAAGCAGTGTTAAGTGACAACTGGGCGAAAGAAACTATTCTTAATTTCATTTCATTCATCAATATTTCGTTTATGCGCAGTTGTCACTCAGTTTCAAGAGTAGAAATGCAGTGCATTTTCTGTTAAGTCAAGGTTTTTTTTTTTAAGTAAAACCATATGCTCCTGGTAGAACGTAGTCTGTTTGCCCATGGTACCCAAGTGATTTTGATTGCTTTGTATCGTTTATGAATTATCCTTTCAGAAAAAATGCAAGATCTACGCGAAGCAAACTCGACAAGCCGAACCTCAGAATTAGAAAGACAGTTGAGCGATTTCCAGAGGCAGTTAAGAGATGTGCAGCAACGCGAAGAGAATTTACAAAGACAGTTCAGAGAGCTTCAGGAACGGGAACAGAGCGCTCAAAGGCAGCTTACGGAGTCGCGGCAGCGTGAACAAAATTTGCAGCGGCAACTCAGAGATCTTCAGGAACGGGATCAAAGCTCTCAAAGGCAGCTAACGGAGTTTCAGCAACGTGAAGAAAACTCACAGAGGCAATTGAGGGAGACAAGACAGCAATTGAGAAATTGTAAAGGACAAGTTTCTGAACTACAGTCAAGTCTTTCAACAGCTCAGCAAACAATAAGTGAATTGCGCAGCCAAGAAGCACGTGACTGGGTTATTCCCCAGGACGAAATTCAAATCACAGACAAATGCCTTGGGAGGGGACGATGGGGAAGTGTCAATGAGGGAACGTATTGTGGCTGTACTGTAGCAGTGAAACAAATCCATGAGTTGATTCTTTCTCCTCATAACATAAATCTGTTTGAAAGAGAAATGAATATCGCTTTTAAATGCTGCCAATGTAAAGGAATAAGGACTTGCGAAAGATAATCTTGGAGGGAAAGAAAGATGAGAAAAGGAGAGAGGAAGACCGATAAAGTAGTCAGAGAGAGGACATACGGAATGTGTTCGACATGTCACTAAGTTTGTAAGGCGTACAGGTAGCAGTTGAGGAGGAAGGGTGGATAGTTATTGCGATAGATTAAGCCCGGTTTCCATTTGATCGCTACGATCGCTGTGATTGGTGAAAAAAAAGTTCAGCGATCATATGGAAACCACTCTCCAGCGATCGCTGAGATACAACTTTTTAGATCTCAGCGATTGTTGTCGCTGCGATCGCTGGAGAGTGGTTTCATATGATCGCTATGATCGCTGCGATCGCTGAAGTTTTTCTTCTCAGCGATCGCAGAGATGACAGCGATGGTAGCGATCATATGCAAACCGGGCTTTAATTTGGTCATGGCATATCTTAAACGTAAGGATTGCTTACAGCGAAACCTCTATTTAAACTGTGTATCATTATGATAAAGCCTTAAAGACCCTTGAAGGCTACTGATGTCGTATGGTCCGTCTCAATAAGTGCACTAATTTGGTCGAGTGTGTTGATTTCACTGACTAGAGTGGAGCTGCTGTTTGCTGTTTATACGCTTTTCCGAATAAATAACATAGGCCTAAAATGTTCGTTTGTCCGGTACCGAAAATATCACAGGTCATGATGAAACGGCGCCGCCGAGCTTCACATCTCGGTAGATTTACTTTGTGGCACAACGGCCGCCGAAACCTTTTTAAAGATCAACGTTTTGAAAGATTCAGCAAACACAGATCGACAGTAAACCTACAGCAAAACTCTTGAAATATGTACGCTTTACGAAGATTCAGCAAACTTTTAAAAGATGAACGCTTTACGAAGACAGAATAAAAGACCTCAGCAAACGTTTGAGGAGGCATGAATCACCACGTGAGTTAGTTCGTCAAAGTGAGGCAAAACGTAAGCAAGCGCCTCAAAGCGAGGCAAATGTGTGTCGAAGACGACGACAAGTGCAATCTCGTAAAAACATCCCTTAGTAATTGCACAGGGAACCCAATAATGCACAGAACAAAAGACAAATTAGGGGTTGCGTTTTCGTACCTCGAACGCAAAGATTCATCTGAACGAAAAAATGAGAGCTCGTTCAAAGAAGGAACTATTCTTGGACACACACCTCAATATTTTGTGTGAGTTTACAAGAGTGTAGCTAAATGTCGTGGGTCGTGGGTCGTGGGTCGTGGGTGTGGGTAAATGTCGTGGGTCAAAAAAAGTATAATAAATAAAAAGATAAAGTAAAGTAATTGAAAAAAAGAAGCAAATAGATAAAAGTTGTAAAATATTTATGAAACGAGAATCTCTAACTCCTTGATTGCGTTTTGCGTCACGTCTTCTTCGTCCTCTTCCTGATATTTCCTTAGCTACGCGGGACTTGGCTACCTTTTCACAACATCAACGAATAAAAGACATGTTGCCAATGAAGATTTATCCATACCTGAGCTATCGCCGCGAAATAAACGAAACAGAGGCAAATTGTACCTACAATTTGTAGAAAGTATGGGACAGCTCAAACTCGCTGAATGGAAATAGCTGCTCACCATTAATCTTTATTCGATCTGCGATTCCAATGATCAGGGGAGATTTTTTAACACGGTGGAATGCAATCACCCTGGGAAAGGGAAGCAAAAAAGGAAATTTTGAGGTATTTCATATTTTTGGATAGATTAAGTCTTTCTTAAAGAAGTTTTAGGTCTCTTACCGTAAGAAGGAACCACCTTCGTTCCCAGACTTTCAAGTTAAGCGAGACAGTATGTCAATTTTATTGCCGTATGGAAATACAATTTTCTCGATTCGTTTTTTGTTTTGTTTTGTGCTGTTTTGTGTACAAAATCTTTGCTGTAACGATTCGAAATATCATTCCTTAAACTGAAAGGACGTTTCAGTCACGAATTTTGACATCTGTGAGAAAGAGCAGTTCAGTCTCCACTTTTTCTATAGCCTGCTTCAGGTTTAGACAGTGTACAGAGTTTCTTTTATTTTTCACCTAAATGCCTTTTTAGTGCCCGTTAAATGATTCGCCTATTTGTTTTGCTGACCGCGGGGAAGGGGAATAGGACTGGTATGTACGCGGAGATTTTCATTCCTTGAATTTTACAACTTTTTGCTTTTCAATTTTTTAATTTTTATTTTTTTTAGAAGACTTTTTTTTTACCCACGACATTTACCCACACCCACACCCACGACCCACGACCTTTATATACCCACTATCCACGACCCACGACATTTAGCTACACTCAGTTTACAAGCAAGCAATATTAAGTGACAATCGGAGCGAAACGGAATTCCGAATTTCATCTTCTTCATCAGCATCTCATTTATGCGTATGTGTCACTCAGTTTCAAGAGAGAAACGCAGTGCATTTAAATTTTTCTTTGAAATCAAAATTTTTAATTTTTCTTTTTCAGGTTACACTTAATCAGTTCGCCCATGATACTTGTGTAATTTTAATGATTGCCTTGTTTTGTTTTTGATCATGAATTATCTTTTCAGAAAAATTGCACTACGCGAAGCAAATTCGCCAAGGCGAACATCAGAATTAGAAAGTCAGTGGAGGGATTTTCAGCGACGTGAAGAAAACTTCCAGAGACAGAAACGGGAGATGCAACAAAGCGAACAGGATTTACAAAGGAAACTCAGAGTGGTTAAAGAACGGTATCAGGACTCTCAAAGCCAGATAACGGATATTGAGCAACATGAACAAAGTATGCAACGGCTGTTGAGAGAGCTTCAGGAAAGAGAAAAAAATTCTCAAAGGAAGCTGATGGAGTTTCAGCAACGTAAAGAATGTTCTCAGAGAGGGCAGCTGAGGGAGTTTCAACAACGTGAAGAAAGTTCTCAGAGAGGGCAGCTGAGGGAGTTTCAACAACGTGAAGAAAATTCTGAGAGGCAGCTGAGGAAGTTTCAACAACGTGAAGAAAATTCTCAGAGGCAACTAACGGAGTTGCAACGGCAACTGAGGGAGATAGGACAACAGTTGACCAATTGCCGAGGACAAGTTTCTGAACTACAGTTAAGTCTTACAACAGCACAGCAAACAATAAATCAATTGCGGAACCAGGAAACACGTGACTGGGTTATTCCCCAGGACGAAATTCAAATCACAGAGAAATACCTTGGGAGGGGAGGATGGGGAAGTGTCAATGAGGGAACGTATTGTGGCTGTACTGTAGCAGTGAAACAGATCCATGAGTTGATTCTTTCTCCTCATAACATAAATCTGTTTGAAAGAGAAATGAATATCGCAGCAAAATACTGCCATCCTCACTTACTACAGTTTATCGGAGCCACCAATGATGAGGGAAACCCTCTGTTTGTGACCGAGCTGATGGAGAAAAGTCTGCGCACTTTGTTGTAGCAGCGGCAACTCTCCGAGACAGAAATAGCCGTCATTTCTCTGGATGTAGCACGTGCACTAAACTATCTTCATCAGAAGAAACCAGAGCCCATCATTCATCGTGATGTCAGCAGTGCGAATGTGTTGCTATGGCGACAGGATGACCAATGGAGAGGCAAAGTGTCAGATTATGGCACCGCTAAATTCATGCAGCAGACCATGACAGTGGCTCCTTGAGCTATGATTTACAGCTCACCTGAAGCACTTACATCAAACCAAACGGTCAAGGTAAATTTTAGTCACTGTTTAAGGTTGTTAACACTAACATAAGAATTAAGTGACCCTTACCCAAACTTCTTTCAATGCATCGTATCGGTCGTGGTTTCTTCTTTCGATTGTTATCGTCGGGGCTTACTTAAATCCTTGCCAAATAACTATAGGCCAATCTCCTTGACATGCATCTCGAGTACAATCATGGAACATGTTCTGTGCAGCCATTTATCTAACCATCTCGAGATCAATAATATCCTTACTCCTCACCAACATGGCTTTCGGAAAGGGTTCTCTACTGAAACCCAGCTTATCTCCGTCCTTGACGATTGGTTGTCTTCGCTGGACAAACAAACCAGGACAGATGTACTTTTAATTGACTTTTCAAAGGCCTTTGACTCAGTTTCCCACCAGAGACACGTAGTTAAACTTAATTATTATGGCATCACTGGTAACAGTCTTTCTTGGATCGAGAACTTCTTACTGGACCGTACTCAGTGTGTCCAGGTTTCTGGCACAAGGTCTTCTTAGATTAGTGTTACCTCTGGTGTCCCTCAAGGCACAGTCTTAGGTCCCCTCCTGTTTCTGATTTACATCAATGATATTGTACATAACCTTAACACTAAAATTAAGTTATTTGCTGATGATGCTGTTCTCTATTCCGAAGTCTCAAATGTTCATGATATGACAAGACCTTGACACTCTATCCTACTGGGCTGCTACTTGGCAAATGAATTTTAATTTAACTAAATGTAACATCATGTCAATTACTAGGTCTCTCCTTAAGTTTCAAGCTGGTTGCAGGCTCTGTAATAGCCCAGTAGAATCAATTTCTTGCCATAAATATCTTGGTGTTTTTATACAAGATAACCTAGAATGAGACTTTCATGTAAAATCTGTTAAACACAAAGCTATGAAGATACTGGGTCTATTACGTAGAAATTGTTCAGGAAGCAGCCAGTATGTTAAGACCCAAGCAGACAACTCTCTTGTGAGACCCCATGAAGAATAATTATGCGTCAGCTGCCTGGAGCCCTTTTGAAAAACAACACATAAAAGCGTTAGAGGCTGTCCAACGCTGCGCTATACATAACGAGCTGCACGGTCTTAGCAACCAAAAAAACCCCTCAGTATCCAGCTGAGATAGCTGAGTAAAAGTCAGCTATCTCAGCTGGATACCCAGTAGCTTGCAACATTCCCTATTCCCTTAATCTCTGATCGTATTTCGCATCTAATATGATAGAGGCGTCAATTTTCACGCAATCATGTCATCATCCTGGGGCGACAAATAAAATTAATTAAAAATGCAAAATCAAACAAAATGTCCGGAAAAAATAATTCAGTGCCTTCTAAAAAGAACATTTTAAAGTCTGCGGTCGATTTCATTGCCAACGTGTTATATATCCTAGAAGCGCTCAGGCATAATAACATCATGCCAGGACTTCTACCTGGGTGAACCAGAAAGGATATAGAGCAACAGCCTAATTTTATTTTACGGCTACGGGTCGAAACGCTAAACGTGTTATATACCGCAGAAGCGCTCAGGCATAATAACATCATGCCAGGACTTCTACCTGGGTGAACCAGAAAGGATATAGAACAACAGCCTAATTTCTTTTTTCCGGCTACGGATCGAAATGCTAAACGTGTTATATATCCTAGAAGCGCTCAGGCATAATAACATCATGCCAGGACTTCTACCTGGGTGAACCAGAAAGGATATAGAACAACAGCCTAATTTCTTTTTTTCGGCTACGGATCGAAATGCTAAACGTGTTATATATCCTAGAAGCGCTCAGGCATAATTATATCATGCCAGGACTTCTACCTGGGTGAACCAGAAAGGATATAGAACAACAGCCTAATTTTTTTTTCGGCTACGGGTCGAAACGCTAAACGTGTTATATATCCCAGAAGCGCTCAGGCATAATAACATCATGCCAGGACTTCTACCTGGGTGAACCAGAAAGGATATAGAACAACTGCCTAAATTTTTTTTTACGGCTACGGATCGATAGAACAACTGCCTAAATTTTTTTTTACGGCTACGGATCGAAATGCTAAACGTGTTATATATCCTAGAAGCGCTCAGGCATAATAACATCATGCCAGGACTTCTACCTGGGTGAACCAGAAAGGATATAGAACAACAGCCTAATTTCTTTTTTTCGGCTACGGGTCGAAACGCTAAACTACCTGGGTGAACCAGAAAGGATATAGAACAACAGCCTAATTTCTTTTTTGCGGCTACGGGTCGAAACGCTAAACGTGTTATATATCCCAGAAGCGCTCAGGCATAATAACATCATGCCAGGACTTCTACCTGGCTGAACCAGAAAGGATATAGAACAACTGCCTAAATTTTTTTTACGGCGACGGGTCGAAATGCTAAACGTGTTATATATCCTAGAAGCGCTCAGGCATAATAACATCATGCCAGGACTTCTACCTGGGTGAACCAGAAAGGATATAGAACAACTGCCTAAATTTTTTTTTTACGGCTACGGGTCGAAATGCTAAACGTGTTATATATCCTAGAAGCGCTCAGGCGTAATAATATGCCAGGACCTCAACCTGGATGAACCGGAAAGGATATAGAACAACTGCCTAAATTTTTTTTTTACGGCTACGGGTCGAAATGCTAAACGTGTCATATATCCTAGAAGCGCTCAGGAGTAATAATATGCCAGGACTTCTAACTGGATGAACCAGATAGGATATAGAACAACTGCCTAATTTTTTTTTACGGTTACGGGTTGAAATGCTAAACGTGTTATATATCCTAGAAGCGCTCAGGCATAATAATAACATGCCAGGACTTCTACCTGGCTGAACCAGAAAGGATATAGAACAACTGCCTAAATTTTTTTTTTGCGGCTACGGGTTGAAATGGTAAACGTGTTATATATCCTAGAAGCGCTCAGGCATAACTATATCATGCCAGGACTTCTACCTGGATGAACCAGAAAGGATATAGAACAACTGCCTAATTTATTTTTTTCGGCTACGGGTCGAAACGCTAAACGTGTTATATATCCCAGAAGCGCTCAGGCATAATAACATCATGCCAGGACTTCTACCTGGCTGAACCAGAAAGAATATAGAACAACTGCCTAAATTTTTTTTACGGCGACGGGTCGAAATGCTAAACGTGTTATATATCCTAGAAGCGCTCAGGCATAATAACATCATGCCAGGACTTCTACCTGGGTGAACCAGAAAGGATATAGAACAACGGCCTAAATTTTTTTTTTACGGCTACGGGTCGAAATGCTAAACGTGTTATATATCCTAGAAGCGCTCAGGCGTAATAATATGCCAGGACCTCAACCTGGATGAACCGGAAAGGATTTAGAACAACTGCCTAAATTTTTTTTTTACGGCTACGGGTCGAAATGCTAAACGTGTCATATATCCTAGAAGCGCTCAGGAGTAATAATATGCCAGGACTTCTACCTGGATGAACCAGAAAGGATATAGAACAACTGCCTAATTTTTTTTTACGGTTACGGGTTGAAATGCTAAACGTGTTATATATCCTAGAAGCGCTCAGGCATAATAATAACATGCCAGGACTTCTACCTGGCTGAACCAGAAAGGATATAGAACAACTGCCTAAATTTTTTTTTTTGCGGCTACGGGTTGAAATGGTAAACGTGTTATATATCCTAGAAGCGCTCAGGCATAACTATATCATGCCAGGACTTCTACCTGGATGAACCAGAAAGGATATAGAACAACTGCCTAATTTATTTTTTTCGGCTACGGGTCGAAACGCTAAACGTGTTATATATCCCAGAAGCGCTCAGGCATAATAACATCATGCCAGGACTTCTACCTGGCTGAACCAGAAAGGATATAGAACAACTGCCTAAATTTTTTTTTGCGGCTACGGGTTGAAATGCTAAACGTGTTATATATCCTAGAAGCGCTCAGGCATAATAATAACATGCCAGGACTTCTACCTGGCTGAACCAGAAAGGATATAGAACAACTGCCTAAATTTTTTTTTTTGCGGCTACGGGTTGAAATGCTAAACGTGTTATATATCCTAGAAGCGCTTAGGCGTAACTATATCATGCCAGGACTTCTACCTGGATGAACCAGAAAGGATATAGAACAACTGCCTAAATTCTTTTTTACGGCTACGGGTCGAAACGCTAAACGTGTTATATATCCCAGAAGCGCTCAGGCATAATAACATCATGCCAGGACTTCTACCTGGCTGAACCAGAAAGGATATAGAACAACTGCCTAAATTTTTTTTTTGCGGCTACGGGTTGAAATGCTAAACGTGTTATATATCCTAGAAGCGCTCAGGCATAACTATATCATGCCAGGACTTCTACCTGGATGAACCAGAAAGGATATAGAACAACTGCCTAAATTTTTTTTTACGGCTACGGGTCGAAATGCTAAACGTGTTATATATCCTAGAAGCGCTCAGGCATAATTATATCATGCCAGGACTTCTACCTGGCTGAACCAGAAAGGATATAGAACAACTGCCTTTTTTTCTTACGCGTCGAAGTTCTAAACGTGGTATTCATAGAAGCGCTCAGGCTTAATAATATGCCAGGTTTCCAGCGACTGATTTTAGCTGATTTTGCGGTGCGCAAGAATGGATAATTTACCCGACTTGTCAACAGATATTTCCTTCAGCCGATTGTGTCTCATGCAGGAGAATGTCATGTCTGCGTTGTTTTGTTTCTACTGAAGTTTTATCAAAGAAAGCTTAATAGGGAGATCGTAATTTATACTCTTACGAACTATAAATTAAGGCTGACCTGAAAGACGCGTTGAATTGTGCCGCCATCCTTCAAAATATAATCTGGCTGCGTTTAGGGAGACAATTTCCTCTTCCATCCAGATTTACTTGGTATATGTGTTTGCGAGAATCTTCAGACAAAGAATTGGATATACACTGATTCGAATGGCTTGGCGATACTAAGTGCTTAAGTCTACTTACCGATTACAACATGTTTTGGAAGTATTGAGAAGCGCGCCAAACGAGGTTGTCACAGCGTTCTCGAGCGAACACGGCGCGACCTGGATAGATAAAATTACTTTTACATGCAGCTATCATGCCAGTGATTTCTCCTTTCGTCGCATAGTGAATATTTTGTGAGCACATCCTCGACTCTCGGAACATTTGTCTTGCGCCGCTATAGAAGTTGCTTCTCCCGCGAACCATAGGTAGATTTCCTGCTTAACATAATGTTTGATAATTTATGCAAAAGTTGACCTCGTGAAAGTCAGCAGTGCATTAATCAACTCAAAAATAAACAGACTTCCTACAGGGTTTTGAACACGGTTTTAATTAAAGTACTTTACCAGCGCTGCGGTAGTTGACCGCAAAAGTGTTACGGTGATGGATACTCAACTGGATGATTACGTCACTTCATAGCAACCAGACGGTACGAATTTTTTAACTTCCGGAGCGCTGAGGCTCGTAGTGGATTTGTCTGTTCAGATTATTCACAGTTTTCCAGCGTAACTTCTATGCAGCATTCGCTGGGCTGGGACACTCTTGAAGTCCGTCGACATCTAAACGCCGCTACCATAATGTATAAAACTGTGCACAACTGGACTCACTTAACATTTCCAGCATCTGTCACCTTAGCTCATAGAAGCAATCACTCTAACCATCCTCATAAGTTCAGACATATCTTTGCTCGAACCAATGCATATGTTGTGGTTTAATTTTATCCTTGGTTTAAATTTTCTTTTCTGTTGTTTCAAAATCATTATCATACATTACCATACCCAAAAACAAAAGATAGTAAAATTTAAAGCAAGGATAAAATTAAACCACAACACGATTAATTCCCATCCCTTCCAAATCGCTGTGTATTTGACTCTTTTTGTCGCTGGTTTTCAATAAAGTTTTTAAAACCGTATCTCGTGTCTTGTCAATTTATTTGTCGCGTGTTTTAATCGATCCTTGTTAAGTTATTTATTGTTTGTGTTTTTATAATAATAAGTCAAGGTGCTCCCTTGGGACTAGCTGTAGGGATGAACTAATTTGTATTCAAGTTTGGGCTTGTTAACCCGCATAATTAACTGACTAAGGGCGTTTGAATTGACAAGACCATAAGCTCATCATTCAAGCGCTGGGACTTCAATAGTTAGTCGTTTCCTCGAGATGGAACGGAGAAAACGCTTTTGTAATGGTGAGTTAAAATTGAAATAGAGAGTTTTCAGCTCCACTTTTTGTATGTGTGTGTGTGTTTTGTTTATATACCCGATTTTTAGCGCTAAACAAGAAGACTTGTGTTGCTAGGCGATCACACCTCTTATTCCTATTTTAATAAATAGACTTTCCACTCATCAGGAACAAGAATGGAGTTTATTTAAGAACCAAAAGAGCTAGGGTTTACTTTAGAACCACCTGTTGTTTTCTATACAATTCTCATACTCCGGCAATACTTTCTACAGAGTCAAGTAAACAAAGATTGACATTTTTGCTTGTTAGGCAGTTTTTCGCTTTGCTGAGCTTCGACCTCGTTTTCATGTTTTGCCCTAAAAATTTGTACGATTTCGCATTCGCTTAACCTCCTTTTCCCTTCTCTTGAAGTAAAGATTTTTCAGTTAACCTCCGTGTCTTGGTTTTGTTTATTACCGATTTTTAGTGAAAATAATTTAATGATCAAAGATTTTTCATTTAGTATAGTCTGCAAAGATAACACGTTCAAAATTTGCCCGCTTTTATTTTGAACACATAACAGTTTTTACAACATCCAATCAGAAGACTATAGCAAACAATATCTAATCAGAAAACTATAGCAAATAGCTAATTATATAAAAATCACTTTTCTGTTTATAGATTATGATCTCAATATTTTTTTGGTGACGTCAAATCTAGGAAATTCTGACGTCACTTGCTCCTTGCCAGCTA
>CALNXK010000269.1:410000-430000 GCA_942486035.1 Porites lobata
TTTAGCGTCATCAGAAAAAGGGTGACTGTCAAGCTGCTCAAAAGTGATGTCGTTTGAAGTTATGTTGTCCAAAACCTGATAATATGAGTCTTGTCGCCCAAAATTCACAGAAAAGTCGCCCTCAATCCTCACTCATGAGGCCTGAAATTTCACCATGCTCAACATCTAACATGTCCTAGTATGGCATTACCTGAAACTTATCGCGCTGGTTTGCCTCTGTGTTTCTCGCAACGAAGTCTAGTATTCTACAGTGTTTTTAGTTTACAGATTCTTGTTTTTTTTGTCCTGTGAAGAACGAGATATAGTACACGTTAACGTTTACAGCGCTTGATTCGTCTTAGCATAGCGTAATGAGATATCTTCACATAAATTATGATTGATAGCGCTTCGTTCATCAGGGGCGCCTAACGGCGATTTCCTCCTAAATGCATCCTAGCATCCTAGGACTACTTCAGTCTTTTCGAAATTACAAGGGTTCAGCATCATGTTCCCGAAAAATTTAGCTTCCAATTGAAAGTTTTAGGAAAGTGAGAATTTTATCATATTTTCGGTTCCGAAAATTTTAGGATTCCTTTCTTTACAAAAAATAGCTTAACCTGGGGAGTGAAATGGAAAAAATTAAACTTCAGAAAATCGTAAGCAATTTATTAGATAAGCTTCGAAAATTGTACATTCATGGAACGGTCATCTAGAAATGTTTAGCCTAGTTCCTCAACCTAATTACCTTCATTCGTCTCAGCATGGCTTGAAGAAATATATTAAACTAATTTATTTAACTTCATTTCTCTGTGCATTACTGCTAATAAATATTCCGGTGGCATAACTATAATTTTCAGGTGACATAACTTCGATTCAGTGCCTCGCATGCGACACCAGGCCTCTTTGCGATTCCGGTCAACAACCGACAGCTGGAGGAATTGGTTTACACTGATCTCGCGTTAATTCCAGGCTAGACGACCATTTCAAATGGATACGGTTACAATCGAATTCCAAAACAGACCTCAACTGGTATATTTGATTCACTTCGACCAGTTATCAATGCTGATTAAATCCGCTGAAAACGCAAGCCATTTTCATCATCTTAGCAGTTTTAGTAATCAAGCGTGTTCCGCGTGTCTTACCCAAATTGCACGCTAAGCGTGCTATAATTCGCACACTTACCGTGACCTATGGCACACTACAAAAAAACAAAAGGCTAGCCTGCTAAATTTACCAAAACAAAGGCAAGTGTGTCCGTCTTTGTTTTTTCAATTCAATATGCGCATATCCGTGATCTACGGCATGCTAAGCGTGTCGTGAGCGTGCTTTCACCTTTAGCATCAAATTCCCCTGGAGGGTCACATATGTGAGCATTTCTGATCAGCAGGTTTCTTGTGGGTTAACGTTTGTTATGCGCCTCATGATTGGCCTAATTCTTACGTGTGCGTGACGATAAGGGCACAGTGACATGTCAGAATTCACAGAAGGGAGTTGGCAATGATCGTTTGCAGTTTACAGCAAACAATAAAAGAGCAGTTCAAACTTAAAAGCCTTCTTCTGCACAAAAAAATGCTTTGAGAGAATTCCTTGTGATATATATATTTTTTATAAGAATTTGCTTGTAAATTTGCCCACTGGTTTTCCAGCATCTTCCAATCACTGCAGATTCACTGTCGCGTATTCTGCAATCTAGCCGACAGTTCTAGGCTTCTAGCATCCCCAAAAAAATCAGGAAATCATGATCTTCACAGCCAAAAATAAAACCCACCTACATGTGGCTATTCAGGTCCAGGTATTTTAGAGAAACCAAAGAAACTAAGGTTATTTAGCCACAAGAAAAAAGCTTATTAAGGCTTAAACAGAGGTAAAAGAAAATCATTTCATGGTAAACTGCATTTGTGATCAAATCCTGTCAGAAAACATCTGTAGAGACATCAACCATATATGCATGGAACAGACCAGCTTCTTCAACCTCTAAAAGCGAGACTCAAAGTGGTAAAATAAAATTTGCTCAGTGTAGAATACTCCATGCACTGCATAAACTACGCAAAAAGAGAACAAGAAAAACCACTGCTGTTCAAGCTGACTCTTTGGTCTTGTTAATTACACTATCAAAAGCTCAATCTCCCTTCTCACAAGCTATGATATTGTGCACTAATTTGCAGACACTCTATACAGAAGGTTTAGAACGTCTGCGATGCAAGTAAGTTTAGCCAAGCAAGATCATCACTGCAAGTTAAGCTTAAATTATGATAAACAATTTAACAAATGGGGTTGACTATGAGTTGTAAAAAGGGGGGGGGGGTACCTATGAGTCATTATTTAAGTATATTCATAAGTCTCGCTTGCTTAAGAAATGAGAAGGCAATTACATCTACATGAAGCAGGATTTCCTTGTGACAAGTTTTTAACTTCCTACTTCATCGACAGTCAAGTATTCTTCAGGATATTTTATTTTATATATGGTATTTGACAATTATTTGTTTCTGAATTGATCGAGTATTAGTAGCCATTGTACGTACAGGTCTGCATAGGTTCATGGGAAAATTGAAACTGTTACCCTCCATACCAGAAGGATGTGGTTTATACTTCCCCCCATGGAGGGCATCAGGAATTCCAATGGGAAGGGTCCAAGAGGAGGCGATTTCCAAGAGGGTGGGGTCAGGTTCTCAAGGTCTCCTTTTCCAGGGACTTTGAAACAATAATTATTGTTTTTATTGATGATGTTACATTAACAGTTACAGCTGAATGCTTTTTTCACAGCTTACCTGTATGATATAGTCTACATGTATGTAATATGAATGTCATATCGGCTCAAGAATAATGCTGGTCATCCAGCTCATTGCTTTATATTTCACAGTATAATTGTGGTATTCACTGTGTTATGGTCAGTTGCTTTAAATGTCAGAAACTAGGTTAAGTTCCCTGAAATTGATTTCTTGGAATCGAACCCCTTACAGTGGAACCTCTCTAATACGGACACTGAAAGGACAGAGCGAAGTGTCCATATTAGAGAGGTGTCCGTATAAAAGAGGTCACTACGATGACGTCACCTTTATGACTCCACTTACAGTTTTAAGTGTTCAGTAGCTAAAACCAGTTGTCAGTGACTTGACTGACAGCTTTCTTGTGTATTTTCCTGTCGTAATAACAGTTGCTTATGCTTGTCAGTAGATCACTGACAAGTGATGATGGTGTTTTCATCCCTTTTTCTAATAATTTATTTTTTGCTGCTGCTCTTCATTGAATTACCTTTCCATATTGTTCTTCCAGATCTAAATCTGCCAAAGGCTCATAGGTCCACAGGATGTAAGATTTTTCGATTGTTTTTCTTCCTGTGGTTCTGATACTGTGTAAGCTTTCCTTGGGTTTCTGAGGTTGAAATTGAAATAGCAGTTACAAAAACAAATTGCATGTATACTGCTAGTTCAAAAGTAGTTCAAGAAACTTCCTCTTCTTGCCTTGCTATTATCTCTTTCTACGCCACTGCATGACTTTGTGATTTCTCTTTTTTCAAAATTTGGGTATGATTGTAGGTCATGTGTATACTGGAAAGTCCTATTGCATTATACAGTACCAGTATGAAAATTAACTCTTTTAGTTATTGAGATCTGGAATATTTATTAAGGTCCCCATTTAAGACCACAGCCTACAAGTATGTTATTTTTGCTATATCATTTTATGGGTACTTGTACACCTGAATTATAGGGACATAAAACAGTTATCTCACAAGGAGCGGGGGAGGGGGGGTCACAGGCCCCCCAGGACTACCCCCTAGCTACGCCCCTGATGAGGAGAAAAAAATTTTGCTATCGCTTGTTTACGTCCTCAATAAAACGTGAAATTTGGCCTTTTCTTGTCCTGGTCATGCAGTGATGGTTAAAAAAATGTACAAAAAAGCGTTTTGCACGTGCAGAGTTGTCGTTTTGCGTATTCATTTAAACGTATTGCCTTTTTGACGTTCTCTTTGTCGTCGCCGTTGTGGCATCTTAAAGTCCCTAATGATGATTTTTTTATGCTGTCTTTGTTTTTTAATTATTAGCAAACCCCAGCCTAACCTCTAATCAGGGGAAACCTCTATTCAAGGGACACTTGCTTTGGTCCTGAGGGTGTCCCCTGAATAGAGGTTTCATTATATTATTTGTTTTATCTATTGCTTCAAGTTTATTTTTTTTATTTCAAAGCTCACTTAATAACTTTCTGTGCTTTGCACTGTGAGCCTGTTGACTTTTTTGATTGGTATTATTATGATCATCTTTGATAACTAAGATTTTTTATGCTCCATTTCTTGTACACTGTACAAGTTAAAATTCACACCAAATAGTATTGTATGAAACCTGAAATGATGCGACAATGGCCGCTATTGTCAAGTGAAATTTACCCTACGTAATAAAGTTATTTTTCAGGTATTATTAAGTCAGTCCGATAATGAGTTTTCTGTGTGTCTTGCATAAAAATAGTTATCATCTTAATGTTTTTCTCTTACCACTTATTACCCTTCTTTGTTCAAGTTATAATCTTTCATGTAATGTCGGGGAGAGAAGATGCTGCCTGGCTTGCTCATGGTAGGGAATTAAGGGGATGTGATGTTGCCCTCTACCTAAAGGTCTGGGGACGAGCCAGGGACCACATGGTCTAGTGTATACTGGGCAACCTCATAGGGATTGGCTGGGAAAACAATGAACAAACAAAGTAACAATGGAACCGAGCTGTGACATATAGGAATCCAAACAAATTAGAGGTTCTGAAGAGTTGCAAGGGTACGGTTTTGACAAATGATTTTGAGCTAAACATATTGCACAAATTTTGCTTTAGGTGATGACGTCTTGGTTAAATTAGCCTGCGAAACGCATATGTATGTTCAGTTTTTCGGAGGGAGCGAAGCGACGGCCAGAAATACGTCTGCGTTTCGCAAGCTATGGTTAAATGGGGTGTGAATATGGTTGTTTTCAGTTGTTATTTTATGGTACTGGAAATGCCCGCTGATAAGAAGGTCCCTTTTTTTGAAGTAGGATCTTGTTCTTGGGGTACTTATTGGCAATTTAGGCCAGGAGCGTAGCATGAGATTTTGTAGGTGTACGCACGCGGGGAAGAAAAGTTGTAGTGACGAAGGCGGCCCACCGTAGGGAGATCTGGGGGCATGCTACCCCAGATTTTTTAAAATTTAGGGTCTCGGAAATGCCAGTTCCAGCGTTTTCTGCAGGATATTTTCAGTAAATTTATACTTAGGAAATGCAATCAGTTGTGTATTTTTCCAATCTCTAGTGTTGTCGGTAAGGTACAGTGTTTACGGGAAAAAAGGCCAGTGACGTCATCAGAATTATGGGATAATAAAAGGATAAAGGACATACTAACACAAAGACACCAATCAGTAGTGGCGAAAAATGTATCATTCATTCTGATTTAATGATAAATATGATTTTTCAGGAAATAAAAATATATTTTTATTATACCAAGTCATTTGACATGAGAAAATTTTCCTTAGCGCGACCGAGAGTTCTACGTGGCGGTGCACTCGTTTTCTGAAGAGTTTCGTAATCAGAGACTGACTCGGATTTGGTGGGAGTAAATTTGGCCACCAAAGGTTACGACCTTTACTCTCAAGCCCTGCCAATATACAATACACAGATATCTCTTCAGCAAAAGTGGGGGAAAAAACAGCCTCCAAATAGGTCGATACAGTTACAAAAAGTAAATAATTAGAGCACAGGCAGGCGGCGGGGGAGGTGGTGGAAAATTGCGAGAATTCAGTTCGAACCAAGTGATGTGCACTGTGTGATGGTGAGCAGTCTAAAGGGGCGAGCACATGGTAAAGCACTGTTAAGAACTATGACACCTGGAACGCTCTAGATTCTGATTGGTTAAAAACCACACCCGCCGCCCGAGTCTGAGGCCCCTTGTCTAAGTAAATGCCTTGTCATAAGATCCCATTATGATGACGTCATAATAGTGTCTTTTTCTCCCCATACTTTAGCTGTACATGTACGCAGGGGCGTATGCGAGTAGATGGACGTTACGCCCCTGTAGGCTAGGTAGGTTCTCAATTAGGTTCTTACAAGTAATTTTTATGAAGGACATAATAGATTGTTGGTAATGAAAAAATAAATAAATTTTCTGTTTATTCACAATTATGATAACCCTAACAAAACTTATTACCGAATATCACACAGTTTAGTACAGTATGTTTTTGCTGTACTTAAATTTACAACTCAAGGTTACACTCCTTTGTTAAATTGTTTATCATAATTTAACTGTAAAAGTTGACCAGATATAAGAACCTGCTTGATTTAGCTTGCCTAAACGGGTTCTGGTATTCTTAGGTATTAAAGTGGAAATTTCTGCCAGGAGGTTCTTAACCACAGGTTCTTATTAGCGGGTGTTTACTCAGTAACTGCCTCTTTAGTCAAACCAGTCAAACCTGTATTAAGCGGACCTCTATAGGCGGTCACCAATTAAGGTCCTGGAAAAAGCTTCCCTTAATTATTGTAAAAACTGATCTGTATTTAGCAGTTACCTCTATTAAGCAGCCGTGGTCACCTGTTTCAAGGTCTTAATGAGTAATTTGTCATTGTCTTTACCTCTATTAAACTGTCCCTTTGACAAGATGTGCCATAGTAGTGCAAAAGGATACACAGTGTAGGGTGTTTAGTGGTCTTGCAGAGACTTGCCAACCCCCAAAAGGCAAAAAATGTGAGATTCTGAACCAGAGCTGGGAAAAGTAGTGAGAAATAAAAGGGCAAAACGAGGATCGTGGTTAATTTTAATACTGAAAGATTACAACTAAACCACATTTTGGTACCTCATGGGTAAAAAAGATGATGAGGGAAAGGATAGATCTTTTTGCTTTTTCTTTGGTCCGTACATTAAGTTGAGGACCGAAAATTTACCATTCTAGAAAAAGAAGTATAAGTTATTGTGAAAAAAAAAAAACGAAAATATAAATATCAGCAGTCTTGACAAATGATTTTGAGCAGAACATATTGAACTCATTTTGCTGTAACTGAGGGCATAACTGTTTATCCTGTAGCAAGTGAGATCTCATTGAAATGGGCTGTGAATAGTTGTGTTTAGTTGTTATTTTACAGAAAATACTGCCACTACAGTCAATATAACTTACATTATATCATTATCTTTCCTTACCGTTTCAGTTTTACATTCGGCCTGAAACTACAGTGAAGATCACCAAGGATACAGTTACAATTAGCAAACTAAAAGAACGTGGGGGTTATAACGGACGAACTGTTCAACTAAAAGATGCTGATCCAAATGAGCTTCAGCTTTTTATTGACAATATGCCCGCCACTATCAAAGGTAAGAGTGTGAAATATGGTTTTTGATTAAAAAGGGAATAAGATTAAACTTACTGTATGTACGTAAGTTTAGAAACAGGTAGCTTAAGCTTATGACGAGAGTAGTTAGTTTGGTTTTTTGAATTGAGAAGCTTATGGTTAAACCCGTACATATGTATGGATAGCTGGGCTTAAATATTTAACATTGATGAGTGAAATATCCAGACTAAATTTTATAAACATTAACGCTTATGAATTTGGTGAAACGGCAATCCTCGCGTCAAAACGCGCTGTCAAGAGTGTCAAGAGGGGTTGACTACAAGAACAACATTTATATACTTAAAAAGAGCATGATATCGGGCTGTCCTCCATTCTAGTAATTTGGAGTCGACAAACCAGATCATATTTAATACTATAAAATGAAAGCTTAGAGTCAAACATTAGTTGGACTTTCTCAAAGCCCGTTTCCATTTTTCTGCTTTTTTAAGACTTTTTCGCTATGCACGTTCTGTGGGTAAATAACAATTATTCACCGAAGTGGAGGTGGCTAGCCACCGACACTGAGGTGAATAATTGTTTTAGTATATACTAAAACAGTGAGATAATTGAGCACAAAATGATGATTTTTAACTCATTTACTGTTGCCAACGATTACAATTTTGGCGCGCGATGACTGAACGGCCGCGGTCGGCGCTTTTTCTTAGCGACAAATAAAACTTTTGAAGGCGTTTGTTTCGCTCTTGCGGGGAAGTTTCTTCAAAATGAGTTGTAAATTCTGTTTGTATTTACAATAATTCTGTAAAAGAGATTATTAAATATAGTTTTAAGCTTATTTTTGAATAAGTGAACTAAATAAAGTAACGCAAGACTTAAGCTTAATTTGCATTTGTAAACAAAAAAATACTTTTTCACCGCCTTTATCGATAACTATTCACGTCAAAAAGACAAAGCTTTACCTGTTAAAACTTCCAAACCGAACTTCGTCACCTTCTTCATGTATTTCGGAAATAGCTTGCTTGATTAGTTGCGAAATTTCTTAGTTTGTTACGGCAGCAAACGGGGAAAGCATTTTGCTCGCAAGAGTCTCGCAACATACGCGAGTTTGGCGTCGCTCGCTTGGAGGAACTGGAGGTGAATCAGTGAATAGTGCAGGATATTCACTGATTGAGTAGCCAACCAGAACGCGCGGAAAACACTATCCACTGTTTTAGTATATACTAATTAATTTTATCGACCAGTACGAGATGGATCTGGCAAGAGCTACGTGATTGTATTTTTTACCCCTTCATTTCGTTTTTTCTAATGGCATATCTCACGCTTGCCCAGAATGGTGAAACACTCAATAGAGCTAGCCTAGATCCATCGCAAAATTAAACAAGACTTACCTGTAAGTTGAAGTTTGATTAAGATTCTACCGAGTTATAAAATGCTAGCAGCCGGTAAAAGAAAAAAGGAAACATCTCTTGAAAAAGAGTACTAGCCCGCACAAGGCTTCAAACTAGATTAACTAAAAGAAATATACATGTAAATGCTACAGGGAAGTACGCGCGTACGGTATTTACGCCCTCCCTCTCCGGGGGCGATTTACGCACGAGTTGTTCACTTTTCAGAGAGATGCAAAAACAAATTCGTGCTTAAATACCGTACAAGGCACTTCTGCACTTTCTAGGCAACAAATCATGGAGAATATTGGATATGGCCTGGGTGCAACGCCATAACCCACTTTAATCATTATACCCAAAAAATTAAACACTACAGCAAACGAAATAAAACTGAAAGCTACATGTAAGAGTGCCTGGGTGGCCAGAAAAAACCTGTCCCAAAAAACCCCGTAGGGAAAAAAGTACAGGAAATCTGGGGCGGGCTAGGCGCAACTTACGTCCCACGTCAGGACTCTAAACAAATTACTCAAAACTGCAACAGACAAAAGCAGAACTTCTAATAAAACCATTACACGTGTATACTGGAAAATATACTACACCTTGTATTCACCTGGACTGAAAATGACTTAGATAAGGCTAAGCGCTAACAATTACACGCAAATTGTGGGAAATATACTGAAACATATTTATATTTTTATGAAATACATCTGGACTGCAAGTGACTAGATACAGAGAGCTAGTTAAGACCATGCCGAAAATGCCTATGCTTAGTGGACTCGCACCTCCAACCGGCGTGGATATCCAACAAATCACCAGCTATTCTCCTACAAGCTGGATTGGGTGCCACGTCAGACTCGCGCTCACTTGTGGGTGCAGTACTTACTTAGAAACATCACTAACTAATGGCTTTAAAATATGCTTCTTAAACTCGTCTCCTAAATAACGTGAATAAAGAAACACTTGCACTAGAATGAAAGTATAATATACCGTGCTAAGATTGAGCTTGAACAATTCTACGAACTAATGGAAACGCACAGGAGGACTAAGGAGAGAACTTAATAAAACACTAGGTCACAGTTGCGGGACAAGGCCTCAGAGTTCTATAAAGATCTACTTTGCGCTTGCACGGACACATAAATCGACATAAAACTATTACATGTATATATTCTAGATGAGAGGCAAAATCTTTAGCAATCGCCTGACAGAACTAACAGAAAGCAGCTACTTAGACTGAACTGGGCGTGCAAGCCTGGCTTCTTTTGGCGTCCTCTAATTTAAAGGGAAACTTAAGCAAGGCGTGGCTAACAACAAAATTAAATACCAGCCACTGCATGGCCCCAACTTATACTGTAAACAGCAGATTCTAAATAAGATGCGCCAGTGTTATCCTCAGAACGTTAAGCAAACTTAGATAGATGCAATGGGGCAAGCAAAGGTTTTTCTAATAGCAGAAACACCAGTCTTCGAAAGAGCCGAGTCACGTCACCACAATAAGCCAGACCCGTATCTTCAAGACTGTGGATGGAGCGTTAACATCCAACTGCAATCCAGTCAGGCCTGGAACTGTATCCCTCAGCGAAGAATCAGTCAAAGGGGCTGTTTCAAGCCATAACCTGGAATTAAGGGCAACTGAAATAAAAGAAATATCGTAAAAATTAAACAACTACAGCGCTATTTATTTAACTGAATAAAAAAAAAAAGAAAAACGTTGAACAAGGGAGGCGCTGAGCAAAATATTCGGGCAAAGAAGAATTGAAAAAATTATATTACAGGCCCAAAACGAGCCGACACAAAAATGACTTGAAACATGCCGAATCGGGCTCAAAAATAAGCTAAAGCAGGCTCACAGATATGCCAAATCAGACTTCCAAATGAGCTGAAGCAGGCTCACAGATATGCCAAACCAGGCTCAAGATTATGCCAAATCAGGCTAAAAAATAAGACAAATCAGGCTCACATGCCGTACAAATATGCCAAACCGGGTACACAAATATACCAAAATCAGGCTCAAATCAGGCGACCACTACGAGACCCACAGGAAAGAAAAATCCAGTTATCCTTTCCACTCCAGTCTCGGACAAAGGCATCGGACACACCTACAACCAGGAGAAGTAAACTAGGAGTCAAAACGCGGAAGCTGAGCGCTCTATAATAGGATGTGAAACGGTTAAGATTCGTGCGAGGACCCCATTTGGCTTCAACGACTCGAAACACAGAGGGATTAGTTGGCGAATCATCCTCGTTAATGAAACGGCGCAAACGATCAGCCTTCGTTGACCCAAATAATCGATCGTGAACATAACGCTAGCCGCGAAATAAAGCGACGCTTGCGTCCGGAAATACAACTGCGGAAGCATCAGGGAGGGGTGCCGAATGGAGTTACTGTTTAAAGAGTCAATGTCACAAAAACGAAAACTTCATTTCCTCCAGCCGAGGGGGAGTGAAGCGAAAAAGGTAACCCTAAGCCGATTAAGACTCCATAGCTACCTACGTCTGGCTTGTATGAAGAGGGGAATGGGCCCCACCGCTAAGGCAACTGAAATAATGGAACCAGCCATCCAGCTGATTTCCAATAGAGAGTTGACTCATTTTGAATTGCAGAATTCGGCCAAAGCCGCTTCACTAGCTGAAAACTTGCCTGTCGGGAATCTGAAACGTAAATCACATAGTGGAGACCGCAAACCCGAGCCACTCGCCCACTTGTATTGGGACCCGTTGGGATTTCTCCTTACCAATAAGGAAACGGGAAGAATAAGCCCCTTGCGCTCAATAAAACCTACTGGGCGGCGGAAGTCCTCTTTAGATGACTACCAAATGCGTCATCGAGATAAACAAAAGACTTCAAACCCATAGAAAGCCAGTAAAACAAAAACAAGCGCTTAACTAGACCAAAGACTAAAATCGAGAAAGCGAAATTCCAGAGCACACTGTTGAAGGGCCAAGAAAAACCTCGATACTTCTGGTGATCTAAGGAAATGTCAATCCAGATTATAGGTCCCATTCATAAGGTGCGAAAATTCTCGTACTTAAACTTAAATCAACCGAGGTAGCAGTTAACGTGACTGCATATGATCGATGACGACTTCAACCGTCAAAATGGAGGCTCACCATGCTCGATAATACAGCCATTAGCTAAAAACTCGGAAGTGGGCAATGGTAGCAACAGTGAACTGAGGTGCTTTTAGGCGGGACTCACAAAGCCTAAAGGAGGACTTAAAGCGACCCTAAATAACTCCTGAACAGATATCCCTTGGAAAAGTTCTTCGGAAAGACTAAATTAATTCAAATCACACTCATCTGAAGATTGGCAAATGAATGTTATCCCTCATCTATTGTAGCCAGCCACGGCGAGGATTGGTCCTTGAAATGAAGAAACAGACGTGAGCAAAAGCCGAATTCTAATCGCTAAAAAACAAAACAAACAATTTTTCCAATAAGCTGAGAAACTGAAAGCAATAAAATCAAATCAGACTGTGGGTTGTTAGGCGTTCACAGACCCGAAGGACGAATTCGAATGAACAAGGCACTTATATAACTGTATAAAAAATACTTAACACCAAAAATACCGAAACACAAACAGACAAGATAATACACGTAATTAACCATATAAGAACGTGCAGAAAACAGATATCTGCTAAACTGCGTACCGCAGATATTTTTGCATTTCCATGTGGGTTTGTGTTTAGTATACATGTACAGTATACATACCGAGAGATCATTCTGTCAGTCTTTATTTTGAAGATTTCCAGAGTGCTTACTGAATGATAAACTTGGTGCTACATATTGTGAAATGACTTGAAAGGAAACGGCGTCCCTGTGCGTGACGTCGTCTTTCCAAACCTCTAAGTATTAAAATTATAACGAGAGTAAAGATATAAGGTACAGGCGCTGATCTAGGATAAATACTGACCGATTTTCCAACGGCGAACGTCCAACGCGCAAGTCTCTAGGGAGGTCCGGGGACTTGCTCCCCCGGGAAATTTTTCGGATTTTAACTCCCTAATCACCCTTTTCCTGGGTTTCTGTGTCATTCAGACAGGATATTGGCAAGTTGCACTCTCCTCGCGCGGATGAAGCCTTGCAATTGCAAATCGGCGGATTATTTCATCAAGGTCAATTTCCGTATTGTAGTGGATATGAATCAAGGCGAGTCCAAACCATTTTCCAGATTAACTTGGAAATTTTTATATTATTAAAAATATATTTATTATGAAAAATCTGACCGATTTCCGTAAATCTGTGGAAACCAGTGTGGATCCGTGCCTGAGGTATTACAGGAATTACACTATTAGTTTACCGTTTTGTTTTGGAAAAAACACAAGTAATTGACTGCGGAAAAATAAATGAATTTGAGTGAAGTGGTCGGTTTGAATTAGTTTAGCAGCTATAGAAAAATAGCTGCTATCAAAAGTACAACTCAGCGCTTGGTTGTTTTCTCCCTTTCTACTCGTCGTTTTACAAGCTCTTTACAGTTCTCTTCAGAGGCAATGAAATGTTACCAAGCTATTCTATTCCAGTTCAGACCCGACTACTCAGTGTTTACTTTCTACGAGAAAAGCACGCCTCTATGGTCTCAACAAATTTCATTTTTGAGTGACCACGAACAAGAAAGGATAAAGCTGGAAGCAACTCGCGAAGCAAGGATGCTGCAAGGACCTATAAGAGGTCGGAAAATTAGCGCTGTCGAGGGGCTAGAGTAACAGTTCGCTTATGCATGTTCATAAGTTCCGGCCGTTTGGGCCTTTGGCTCGTGTGCGTCTTTACCTTTTTACTGTTTTTAACGCGAGCGTATGAATAAGCTCTCGAAATGTAAAAATCATAGAGGATTTTCATTATAAAGGAGCTTGCAACAGAAAATTCCTGCCTATCTTATGCATTAAATCATAGATAAGAAGAGACACGAAGAGAGAAGTATTTGATACTACCTACAAAAATTATGATCTGTGTGAGTGAACCAGTTGCTAACTAAACTCGATGAGTGCTAACCGACATTGATGAAGGAGTCTGAAGAGTCCACACCCCTTTCCTTATCATAGAACCACTGTGACCGAAGCCAACTCCTCTAACCTAGAAGTGGAAAGAGAAATCCAAGCTGCCACGAACGCATTTGGTGCCGTACTATCGAAATTAAAAATGTAAAAGGCGCTGTGCCGCGGTCCCTGTACAGGAGAATAACAACCCTGTACAGGAAAATAATCATCGGAGACGATGGACTTCCAATACATTTGCTGATGTGAATGAAATAGCTGACTTCAGTTGTTGATTACCCAATAATCTGAAAAATGTTTGTAGAACTTATATTTCAGAGTTAAAATTGATCGACGTTGAAAATGATGTTGACAGTCAACTATTGCAGGAGAGGAAGGAGAGACACTTCTGCCGGCCCCCGACGTGTTTCCTATTACTCATGCTCTGGCGTTTCCTAAGAAAGCAATATAACGTTTTAGCCCTGTGAGACACAAATAACAGTGTGGGTTCAGAGATTTCCAGCGTACAGTTTCAACAGGGCATGCACATTCCGCATAGCTGCTATCAAAAACAGACAGGGACAGGGTTTAAAAACCACTAAAAAACCATTAAAAACCATTAAAACCATTAACAGACAGGGTTTAAAAACCACTCAGTTTCGACAACAAATCTGCTCGACGGTAGACTGCAAAACAGTCCGTATTTTTGTGCATTCAAGTACGCGCGAGCAACGCGCGAGCAACGCGCGAGCAGTCAAACAAAAGGTCTAGAACGAGGCTGAAAACAGAAAGCGAGACTGGGGAGCGCCCTACGGGCGTGTGAGGCTCGCGCGCTTCGCGCGCGTAAGACTCGTACGCCACGCCTTACCGATTTCTTTACCTATTTTGAGAAAAAAACCGACTGTTTTGCAGTCTAATTACGATTCAGCAACAGTAAACATTTCCTTTTTTATTCAACCGGAGAAAAATTTTTTTTCAGAATGGTATTTCCCTAAAAACCATGGGATTGGGGGTCTTGTTGTGAGAAAAGTTAAACAAGCCATCGGTGTCACAGCCTTCTAAGCGGAAAGCTGTGCTGTGATTCGCTTGAAATGCTATCCATCCTGATTGGCTAATTAGATCGAACTTCCGGTTACGAGTGAGTGACAAATTTGCCTACAGATTCCCCACAATCAACACTCGCGTATAATCCACGACTAAAACGGGGATCGGTAGGCAACACACGACTTTTATCTCATACCAAAATGCTGATTGGTTCATTAAATGTTTTTCCTCTGACGGGTAGATTATGCTCTGGAAGAAAACGTTGTGACTGAGCAAATGTGATTTTTGCCGCTTATTTCAAACTGAGGTCGTGACACGCATATTGATTTTCTGCGTTTTTTGTTTCTGGTCGGCATGATTTGCCTTCTGATGCAACAACGTTTTTCTTTGACCGCGAGCTCTTTTGAAATGTAAAGTTACTTATTGCGGCTAAATAAGGGTTTTAGGTTGTTTAATTTCTCCAAATTAAAGTGCCTCCTGGATCTCAAAAATTATAAGCGATTTTCTTTTTTCCGTGAATGTGACGGTTTGCTGGAATGTATTGTCACGCTGGGCCCAGCTCGTTAGCGTTTTAGCATGATGTTAAATTCTCACGGGTAGTGATTTACAGATCCGAATCTCGAAGAATGGGTTGCAGCTCAAACTGAAGCTGCATCAACTATGGAGAATTGCGATATGTCATGATTGAGTCAATGACAATGAATTTTAAACTCCAGCTTGTTTTTCTATTAATGTGAGTCTTTGGACTGGAGCGCGTAGTTCCTCCCTTGGTGATAACTTTTGAATTAGCGTAAAACAGTCTTGCGACTCTGTTAATGCCACTTTGTGAGCATGCAACAAGAAAATCCAAAGTTACAACGAGTTCTTAAGAACTACTAAGTGCTCCGTAGGTAAACAAATTACAAGAAAAAAAATGGCCCCAGTTGTTGAAACGTTAGATAGCGCTATCTAGCGGATAAAGATAGTTTGGAAGCAGGAGATTTTTACTATCAGAAAGATCAGCCCAATTGCCTTTTGACATCAGGGGCGTAGCGTGACCATTTTGAAAAGTACGCACACGGTTGCTTATGGTCTTAAAAACTTTGTACAAAGTAACGTTTTTGCTTTCCTTTGATACATAATTGGCAGTTAACAGGCTTGTTTACAATAGAACTTAGCGTGATATCAAATAGAGAGGAAAGTAGTCCAGGTAATTTGACTTCAAGAATTATTCCTTCTTTTCTTAAAGGAAAAAATGATCGAAATGTACCTCAGAAAAGAGCTGACTATGAACTTGAAATTGATGAACGAGTTGTAACATTTGATGGTGATGCTCCTGTCAGAGGCACTGTTCGTTATATTGGTGAGGACAAAGACTCACATGGACAGGTTCACACCGTTGTAGGGCTAGAGCTGGTAAGTGAGACAGTTAATGTGGTTATTTCATGTACAATGCACCTCAACTTGCTCGATAAGCACTTTAATTTCTTTTCAGTTGTTTCTAAAAGCTTATAGTGTAGTCTTTGGTATCTAAAGGCCTTGGGGGATATTGATGTACAGTTACATAATTATTTCCCGGAAATGACGTACATGAAAATTCTTGTATTTTTCCATATAATAGCAGATTTTTATACCAACTACAAATGTGAATCGCAGTATGCTGAGAATTTATTTATTTATTCATTTTGCCATGAAGAGGCTGCCTGGTGTTGTAATAATATTGTCACTCGACCCTAACCGTGTATAACTCCTTTAGTGTTGTTGATCAACTGAAGTGAAGAGACTTAGGCGCTAACAATAAATGGTAGCCATAGAGTCGTGATAAGAACTGTTTAAATAGCAAGACCGGTTTCAGAAATCTAAGATGGTTTCCTTCGTCATCTGCTTTAACAGTTAGTCGCTCGCGTAGTTGCGAGCAAAAGAAAGTGACTTTGTGGCTGGAAAAGGTCCCTTTTTATTGGCAAAGAAGGGACGCGTTGTTAGAGAAAGTAACATATTAGAAGTGTGTTTATATCCACCAAGAATACCTTGAGTTTTACACGCTGACCAAAATACATAAAACTTTTCCCGTCGGCCGACCTATCGTCTCTGGTAGTGGTGTTCCCTCACAACGCATTTCTAGTTTTGTGGATTCGCTTTTACAACCAATCGCGCAAAAGAAAAAAAAATCAATCAGAGGCTTGGGCTTCTCAAGCGTATAAAGCATTTATTGCCTTTCAGGGCGCGTCTACTTTTCTATAAAAGTCTTGTTATGCCCCTTCTTGAATATGCTGATCTAGTATGGGGCGATAAACATAATATTACCCTTATGTCTAGTTTGCAAGTTTTGCAAAATAAGGCCGCTAAAGTTATTTTAAATAGACCATTGTACTCATCCTCCACTGAGGCATTAGCCGTTCTCAAGAGGCTGCCTCTAGAGAAAAGGCGATTTCAAAGAAGGTGTGTACACGTATACAAATGCATCAATGGTCTAATTAATCACGATATGGACTTGATTAGACAAGACGTACTTCATAGGCATAAGACACGTAACAAAGACAATTTTAGATTACCACGTGTCAAAAGAAATTGGGGGAAGCAAAGAACACAATATCACGCCGTTTCCGATTTTAACTCCCTTAGTCAGACGATCAAAGACTCAAGGAATGTAAATAGTTTTAAACGTAATGTTTTTAAGTTTTTAATATAGCTACTTACGTTTAATTTTTACTTATACTTATTTTTAATTTTTTATGCATTTTTTGTACCTTTTTAATCCCTTTGCAATTTTATAGCTTTTTTGTTTTTATAATATATACCTAGTTTTGAGGTCCTTTTTGAAAACCATATCTTTTATGAAAAAGTTTCCTCAATAAAGATGATTATTATTTATTATTTAAAACAAGTCTTACATCAAGGACACTACACACTTTATAAACTTCATTGAAAACACGCCACTTCCACATGAAGCATTTTTAGCTACATCAGACGTGTGTTCTCTGTATACTAACATCCCCCGGAAAGAGAGAATCGAAATCGTTTGTCACCATTACGAAGAGCATTATCAGTCAAATTTACCTATCCCTGCTCCATTTTTGGTAGACTTAATGCGACTGATTCTAACTGAAAACTCATTCAATTCAACGACAAACACTACCTATAAAGACACACGGCATTGCAATGGGCACCAAAATGGCGGTTGCCTTCTCAGTCATTTTCATGGCTCAAACCATTTCTCTGGAAGAGATTTATTGATGACATATTCTCAGAATGGACTCTTTCTGAAACCTAAATCAACTAGAACCACTACGTGGAACTTACCGGGGCCCAGTGAGACATGGGATTGCATAGATATAGTTTACCTCTCGCACCCCTCCCCCCTCCTCTGTGGAGGCTAATACTTAGTCTGAATTAACTCATGCAGAAGAAAAGCAACAAAATGCATGAGAAAGGAGGATGTTGTTGGAAGTTTGTTCAGTGTTATTACAGCTAACGGTCTGTGTTATAGTAGTGTTTTTAGTAACACTGTGATGTCAATAAGTGTGATCTGTATAAGGTTTTCATTTGTTTTTAAGTTTGAGTGAAAAAGCAAAAATCACTGACAGTTTTGGGTTGAATGGTAATGACAAAGTTTGCAAAGAAGTTTGTTACAGAATTATCACAATTTCACATTTTCTCAAGTACGTTATCATCAGGTTTATCATTGAGATTTATTAATCACATTTATCTATTTTTTGCGAAAACACTGTGAATTTGAAATGATAACAGACATAAGACATTTTTGAAATAGATCTTTGTGGTCATGGATTGTTGTCTTGCACTGTAAAAAAATTTAATGTCATCCAGTGTTATATATAGACATAATAAAATGCTTATTTATTGATGACTGAGTATCATTTGTGACCCTCCACAGGAATTTGATGCTAAAGGTGAAAGCACGCGCACGACACGCTTGCACGACACGCTTAGCGTGCCGTAGATCACGGATATGCGCATATTAAATTGAAAAAACAAAGACGGACACACTTGCCTTTGTTTTGGCAAATTTAACACGCTAGACCTTTTGTTTTTTTGTAGCGTGCCATATGTCACGGTAAGTGTGCGTATTATAGCACGGTTAGCGTGCAATTTGGGTAAGACACGCTGAACACGCTTGATTATTAGCACCGCTAAGATGATAAAAATGGCTTGGGTTTTCAGCGGATTTAATCAGCATTGATAACTGGTCGAAGTGAATCAAATATACCAATTGAGACTGTTTTGGAATTTGATAGTAACCGTGGCCATTTGAAAATCACGACTTAATGGTGGTCTAGCCTGGAATTAACGTGAGATCAGTGTAAACCAATTCCTCCGGCTGTCGGCTGTTGACCGGAATCGCAAAGAGGCCTGCTATCGCATGCGAGACACTGAAGTTATGTCGCCTGAAAATTACAGTTATGCCACCGGAATATTTATTAGCAGTAATGCACAGAGAAATGAAGTTGAATAAATTAGTTTAATATATTTCTTTAAGCCATGCTGAGACGAACGAAGGTAATTAAATCAGAGAAACAAAAACTGCCTAGAATTTTCTATAGGTTGAGGAAGGCTAAACATTTCTAGATGACCGTTCCATGCATGTACAATTTTCGAAGGTTATCTAATAAATTCCTTACGATTTTCTGAAGTTTAATTTTTTCCATTTCATTCCCCAGTTAAGCTATTTTTCATAGAGAATTAAGGAATCCTAAAATTTTCGGAACCGAAAATACGATAAAATTCTCACTTTCCTAAAACTTTCAATTGGAAGCTAAATGTTTCGGGAAAATAATGCTGAAGCCCTTGTAATTTCGAAAAGACTGAAGTTGTCCTAGGATGCTAGGATGCATTTAGGAGGAAATCGCCGTCAGGTGCCCCTTACGCACGAAGCGCTATCAATCATAATTTATGTAAAGATATCTCGTTACGCTATGCTAAGACGAATCAAGCGCTGTAAACGTGTACTATATCTCGTTCTTCACAGGACGAAAAAAACAATAATCTGTAAACTAAAAACACTGTAGAATGAGGGAGGATTGCGGGGGACTTTTCTTTGAATTTTGGGAGACAAAACTCATATTATCAGGTTTTGGACGACATAACTTCAAACGACATCACTTTCGAGTAGCTTGACCGTCACCCCTTCAGATCGAGCTCGATGAATTAATTCAATGACCGAACTTTATGGAACAAATGATTGCCTTCAAGAATTTCACGCGGCCTATTTTTAATTTAGTTCTTTTTCTCTTTTCTCAGTGTGTGACTGACAGAGATTTAACTCTCGGATCGAACTTTAGTACTCTTAACACACCGTATTATCGTGGCAAAAACAAAGAATCAAACAAAAAAGCACCACACAA
>CALNXK010000269.1:432500-475000 GCA_942486035.1 Porites lobata
GTTCGTTGCGATATGCAGCACCACCTTTACATGAAATGCAAAACATCGTACTTGCATGCCACCTGCCTCTTTTGCAGCCTCTGCCCTTGGACTTGGAATGAACTCTCCGAAGAACTAAAATATCTGATGAGTTGAGCATGTGAATCTGTTGCTGGCGGAGTCGTAGCAGGGACAATGGCCTAGCCATAATCCGTGGGGTCAAAGTCTAGCTGCTGATGTAAGGTGTGCCTTCAGATGCAGCACTGGTAGACTCAGGGGTTTCGTTTCATGCCGGACGTACGATTGTTTGTAGCCTGCGTAGCAAGCGTTTCCGCACAAGTTTGTTGAGAATTGAAAGTTGCTCTCGTCTCAACTTTCACAACAAACTTGGGCGGAAACGCTTGTAACGCAGGCTAGAAACAATCTACATGTAAAACTAAGGTCGTGCCTGCGACACGAACGGTGCAAGTCCGCCTGCTGACATCTCCATTCGGTACTTCCAAATGCTGCCGAAAAACCCTCTACGGTAGTGTGCTCTTTTGATGTTCCCTTTGTAAGGTTTATTTGTTGGAGACAAAGTGCACAGTTTGTGTGTAGTTTCAGCTGCTCCTTTGCTTCCTGTTTTTGTTTTTTAAATTTTCTTAATGTCTTGGAGTTATATTTTACTGTCATGCACTTTCTTAATGTGGCATGTCAAGGCAAAAGCTGTGGACTGGTCAAATCCATCGTAAAAGTCAGCAGTTTTATTGCCGAGGAGACTTAAGCTGAATTTCCTTCACTGAAGAATTTTGAACCTTTTACCCTTTCCGATGGGGGATACAGTTGGAAATGGCCAGTGTTACACCTTGAAAGTGCGTGGACTGGTTACATGTCGGGTGTTGGGCTGGCAAAGCTTTTCACTCAGTTATGTCCACATCCGTTCGGCTCTGCCTGTCTTAGGTGACTTCATCACCATGGGGATGTTTAGCCCTCTATCAAGGTAATAGTACAGCTGCAGCAGAGCATAGACATATCTGTGTCATAGCATTGTTCTTCTCTTCCTGTGCTAATTATATTGCTTGTGCTGTGAAGATTGCGTCTGCCTTGTGGTTTGTCTTGAGGTCGGCTCTCTAATCATCTTAAATCCTGGGGAATTCTCTACAGTCACGACTTCATCTTGGCCAGTAATGACTAACTCGTAGGAATGACTTCCCAGTACACCAACGTCACCTTTAAGCATCGGGATTAAAAGGACCAATTCTTGTTTTCAGCTTTCTTTCAATGGCTAGGCTGTCTTTCTTGTCAGCTGCAATGTGCCCCTCTTCTTCTATGTGTGCCGTTTGCAGGTCTTGCTCTCATCTGCCTTTCTTCTTGTTCTTACATGAGGTGGGCATGAGTTTATATTGGCAATGAGTGGCGCTAGAATCATCCCTCATAAACATGGAATTCTTTTTTAAAGACTTTTTCCGATCATCATATTTGTTACACCAGCAAAAACCTGAGAAAATGACCAGCGATGATCGACGAAATCTTGGATTACAATTTCATTTTTTAACAGCATTTTAAGGCCCCATTTGAGCAATATTTATATTTTTGTCCGGTCTGTTCAGTCAAACAGCTGGAAATTTATACTTACCAGGGTGACTGATTGAAAGCACGCCTTTGTCATGATGCTTGAATATTAATTTTTGCCGGTTGAAACAAAGCAACCGCACACATTTGTGCGGTTTTCAAAATAACTTTGAATGAATAATGTTGACGGTCTTCCTTTGTCACAATTATTGAAATGGTGGCGCGAGTCGTACTTTGAAATAGCTGTGAAGAGTAATTTCCCACTTCTGCAAAAGCGCCAGTTTAGAGGTCACGATCTTTAAAAGGAGCAATTAAGACGTATCTGTTAAGAAAGAATTTGCTCGTAACACCGAGAGCTTCTCTTGTATTTTAGTGTTAGATTTGAGTTCTTAATTGTATAATATGTTATATAACAATTTTTGAATGTAATTTTTATATCATTCTGATATGTAACAGTTTTTAGGCTTTCATTTAATTTAGAACTATGCTATGTAACTTTGCCTGTATGTTTTTGCCCTCGCAGGGGTTTCGCCCAGAACGCGAAATCCCGAGGAGGCACTCTAGTAACTCGCGCGTATGTTAAGGAAAGTACTTACAGTTGAAGTATACAGTCATACAGTCAATATAGGAAAAATCTCGATTTGCTTGAACAGGGGCCGCGAGGAATCGGTAGGTAATGATGACGTTTCTATTGTTTGCGCCGGCAAGTACGAAATGGTTAGGATGACGTAAAACACAAAAAGCTTAAGATAGGTAGATTTTGTGACATTAATTGTGCAGTCATACTTCAAAACTCTTTTGCGTTACGTGTTATCAGTGACATTCCGTGGAGCAGTTGTTATGATAGTTATGGACCAAAAGACACTCGTTAAGTGCAGGTGAAGTTATAAGGTGCGTAGAACAGTGTATCTTTTAACACTAAGTGAGTTTGCCAGACCCGAGTTCACAAATCTTTGATTCAAAACCTTCAGCTGAACCTTGCCAGACACTCTTTCTTGGAAGACTCGGCCCAAAACAAGCAAGACGAGTGAATGATTCAACAGCTAGCTTATCACTAGCAGAACTATGGAGGATTACAGAAATTCGCCGACCATCAAAGTCTGTGCTGACTTATTCCCTGCTCACAGATGTGCTTCCGCTATAAAGTTTAAAATAAGACTATAATGCGCGAGTGTGAATTGATCAAACGTCCTTTTAATTTCTAAGGCTTACTATCCGGCAAATAAAATAAACTAAATGTAAAAAGTGAAATAGAAATAGCAAAAAGTTAAACTGCTAATTAAATCTTTTCTCATGGTTTAGAATAAACTATTCTCGAAACTGAGAATGTTTTGATCAAAGCTGTGTAAATCAAACCGAAACTGTGCATGGAACCTTTCGTTTATTTCCTGTATTTATCTCACCTATTGTTTTTGAATATGTGTGAACATCTTCATTATGAATCGGTATATTTTAAAGAGCTACACAAGGAGCAAGAATACTATATACAGAGCGGGGGCAGCTGTAGTGTCAACTATTACTAGTATGTTTTGTACACAGATAGGTTAGATTTAAATGGAAGGCGCATTTGATCATGCATATTCATATGTTAATTTGCGCCTAATACGCAATAAATTATTATAATTATTATTATCAGTTCTGTACGCAGGTCGTGTATGTACGCTACATTGAAATATTTCGATCATTAGCACTGATACGGTTCAAATGTTTAGAAACATTTCAGAGGAAGAGCATTGCCGAAGGATCGAGGTATCAACGAGGTTTATTGTTCATACCCAAAACTTCGCTGTCTTTCTAGCAGGGGCTCTAGCGAGGAATGGATTACAGTTTGCCGGAGCAATGGAGAAAAGAACTGGACAATCATACGGAGCTGATGAGAAAATAATTGACTTGATTTAAGATTACCTTCGGGTCGTCAACAACGCGTAAAACTCGGAAACGCCTTTTTTCTCTTGGCAGTCAATCTGTAAGGAATTCCCCAGCGATCAATTGTTGGTTTTTACATGACGTCACTAAAATTCAAAGTGAAAAACTATCGATCCTACCGAGATTTTACTTTCTCGATTAGAGCAGCTGAAAACTAATTTTCATAAAAATTTTTGCTTCAAAAGGGTTCTTGGTTTTGAGGGAGTATGCTTGAATTTCGAAGCTTTTGCGTGACGCGGCATTTACGTGACGGCCAAGAGAGCTGTCATGTAGGTTAAAAAAAATGACTGATTTCAGGAAATTTTGCTATCTAAACAGTTCATGTATTAGAAAAAGTATTAATTTAATGTTAATGAGTTTCTCGAAGAATAAATTCACGCTTTTGTAGCAAAGCTCGGTAACAGATGTTTCTGTTGGTTTCCGTCCGCCATGTTGGAGCTCATCCAGGTGAGCACCAGCATGGCGTCTCCATACAAATCTCTGTAAGTTTGTGTAAAACGTTTCTTCGGATATCTCGTATACGAAATATTCCTCCACCTGAATCTTGGCGAGGGTCCTTGTATATGTACCTCCCTTCACTTCCCAGATTCTGGACTTCATCTATTGAACGGTTTTGATTTTTATTTTGATCTATTTTGAATGGCGTAACACTGAAAACCAGCAAACCTGGGACCCGCCGCTATTATTCAATATTTTTGTAAATGATCTGTATTGCGCAATTAAGTACACAATTCTGTTAACCTTTGCTGACTAGACGCAAATTTTCTATGCAGGAGATACGGTTCGAAAGTTGAAGTGGCCAATGTAACACAAATCCTGGTCCGGATAGACAAATGGTACGAGGAAAAATGAAATGAGACGAAATCACGAGAAATACAAGGCGATGGTTTTAGAAAAATCAATAGAAAACGAAATTGACTTACTCAGAGTGACTGTGGGTAAAAAGTTAAAGCTTGAGTCCGGCATTACCAAAATCTGCCGAAAATTTGTCAGCAAGTAACGGTATTGTCTTGAATAGAATGAAGAGGTTGTTTTCTTTAAAAACCTGCAAGAGACTTCATGAGGCGTTTTACCACATTTTAATTTCTGCGCAAAGACTTTGCATTTTCGTAGTAAGCGATCAATCGAAAAACTTGAGAAATTAAACGACCGATTCCCTTGCTTTATTTGGCGTGATCAGAGCTCTACTTATCAGACCCTGCTAACTTCATCTATAACCTCAGAGGTACTGACATTCTTGAATGAATGAACGAATGAACTTTATTTAAGTGCCAGAGTATTTGCAGTATGTATTAGCCAATTGGGGACACTAAAAGAACATTCCAAATACAAAATAAAAAAAATTAATTGATTAATTAAAACAGGGATGCTACAAGTGATAAAAATCTATTTTAAAATTGATAATCATTTTAAAAACAAAGAATGTTCATAATAAAAATCTATTCAAGATAAATTTAATTTCGCTTAGTTTCAAGAAGAACTGATATTAAAATATTCACGATTTAAAATTAATTAGTTAAGAAGTGATAAAATTCCATTACAAACGTGGTTAAGTGATACAAAAGTTACAATTGGCGCACGTGCACGTGAAAGTCTTTCTTTCTTATGTTCCGTTTAAAATTGTCCAGCGAGGGTCGCTGTCGATCACTTGAGGATAGTCAGGACGAAAGGTATGGGCCCAGGTAGCTTATTTTGTGTTTTCCATATCTTATTGTTGAGTAGCGAGGTATATCAAAATCTGCATTTCTTAGGGAGTACCCTTTGTTTGCAAGATTGAAAAGTTCACCTATGTAGTCAGGGGTCAAACCTTTTCTAACTTTGTACATTGAAATTACAATCTCTTGAAGCGTCCTCCTATTGTAGAGAGAAGGCAAGTTTGCACGGCGTAAAAGATCTTCGTAAGTGTCTGTCCTACAGTTGTAAATTGCTCTTAATGTCTTAAAGTGCGTTCTTGCAGTCTCTCCAGCTTTCGTCTCTCGGACTGCTCACAAAAATACCATACAGTTTGGCAATACGTCAGGTGAGGAAGGATTGCTGTTAGGTGCAGTTTAAGCTTGGTCATGCATGAGATTAGATTGCGCAGTTGCGCAGTTGCGCAGTTGCGCAGTTGCGCAGTTGCGCAGTTATTGTATCGAAAGTGAACACCACCACTTACGGACTAAGATCTTAGCGTTACACAATGGCGCTGATTCATGTTTAAGTAACACTGACTTTACAACAATCGCTAGGGAATGCGTAAAGAATTGCAAGATTGGTCATATCAATACCAACAGTATCTCGGGACACAAATCCTATGATACGGCATTGGTTACAGTCGGGTTTTTTGCGATATATTAGCAATCACAGAAACAAAGCTAGACCAGACATTTCCTAAACATGAGTTTCATGTCGATGGCTTTCGTTTTAGAAAAATCTCAGGGCTGATAGAAATATACATGGTGGAGGTCTCATGATCTATATAAGATCTGATATCCCGTATAAGATTGACAGAACGATAACCGCACATCAACGGAAACAGTTTGACACTTAATATATGGCTTGTTTAGTCAAAATTGGAAGATCCTGGTTTACAATTTCCGGTAATGGGTTCATGATAACCGTCACGAATATAGGGACATTCCATGACCACTTTGCCCCCTATGAGAAAGTTGATGTTTGGTGTAGTTAGTGCAGTTAGAGTAGTTGCTGTAGCTGGTGTAGTTGGTGTAGTATATATAGTTGGTGTAGTATATGTAGTTGGTGTAGTTAGTGTAGTTGGTGTAGTATGTGTAGTTGGTGTAGTTAGTGTAGTTGGTGTAGTATGTGTAGTTAGTGTAGTTAGTGTGGTTGGTATAGTATGTGTAGTTGGTGTAGTATATATAATTGGTGTAGTTAGTGTAGTTGGTGTAGGATATGTGGTTGGTGTAGTTGGTGTAGTATCTGTAGTTGGCGTAGTATGTGTAGTTGGTGTAGTTACTGTAGTTCGTGTACTATATGTAGTTGGTGTAGTATGTGTAATTGGTGTAGTTAGTGTAGTTGGTTGGTTTATGTAGCTTGTGTAGTACATGTTGTTGTTGTAGTTTGTGTAGTTGCTATAGTATATGTAGTTGGTGTAGTTGCTGTAGTTAGTTTGGTTGGTGTAGTTAGTGTAGTTGGTGTAGTAGATGTAGTTGGTGTAGTTGGTGTAGTTGGTGCAGTTGCTGTAGTTATTGTAGTTGGTGTAGTATTTGTAGTTGGTGTAGTTTGTGTAGGTTGTTTAGTTTATGTAGTTGGTGTAGTTGGTGTAGTTGCTGCAGTTAGTGTAGTTGGTGTAGTACATGTAGTTGCTGTAGTTAGTGTAGTTGGTGTAGTACATTTAGTTGCTGTAGTTGGTGTAGTTGCTGTAGTTAGTGTAGTTGGTGTAGTTAGTCTAGTTTGTGAAGTTTTTGTACTTCGTGTAGTTGCTGTAATATGTGTAGTTACTGTAGTTGCTGTAGTATGTGTAGTTGCTGTAGTTGGTGTTGTTAGTGTAGGTGATGTAGTCGGTGTAGTTGCTGTAGTTACTGTAGTTCGTGTAGTTGGTGTAGTTGTTGTAGTTTGGGGTAGTTGCTGTAGTTGGCATGTTGTAGTTGATGTGGTTGGTGTAGTTCGGTGTAGTTGCTGTATTCTGGTGTAGTCTGTGTAGTTCGGTGTAGTTTGTCGTATTCGCTGTAGTTTTTGTAGTTATACAAGTTTTTATTCTAACAGATATTAACCAAAAATACGTTAATCGTAACTTACGTGAACACCAAAAAAACTGTTCGGTGTTTCTTGGGCGCTTGCGCGCTTGCCTGGTTAACACAGATTTTTTTATGTTTATGTTGTTGTTGTTGTCGTTGTTTGTTCCTCGCGAAGCGAGGTTTATAATCTCGTCGCGCGCGAAGCGCGCGTGTATCACTCAAGCATCGCAAGGCCAGCGTGATTTCCTCTTGGCTATAAATCTATCGAGTTTGGTTAGTGTCCGCCTTGACGTCATCCAGTAGTGACATCAAAATGCACTATGGGTTTCCAGGCAACCGATTGCCATCGACGACAAAATTATAACAATGTTTACGCTCGGTGAGTCACCCAATATCTCAGGTAAATAAAACAGAACAGCAAACTCAACAACGGTGGATTCAACAAGTGGCTGGAAATCCTCCCTGGGAAAGATTTACAAACAAAAGTCCGCAAGAGCGATGACGTCGACCTTAAATTCAGCGCGAGTAACGGCACATCGAAGGCAAACACTGTCAACTAGAGACAGAGGTTATACAGCGACCACGAATATGTAAAGAGTTAGCAACAAAATACTACAGTTACACTGCAAAAGAAGCCGACGAAGAGAGGGAACACCGACTGCCGACGTTTCAGTATTCGGTCAATAGAATTCGCAAGGAGAGGCAAGTTTACAGTCAAAATTATCTTCTTCGATGCAACGATAGGAAGCAAGAATTACACCATCTGTAAAATCGACACGAGGAGTATCTTTGCAACGGACTGAGGACAGCCGATCAGCCTTTTCACCGTTTTACAGTAAGCTTTATTTTACAATGAACAGTTGACAACACCGATAATGCGTTACATGTAGGGAAGCGTTACATTTTGTAAACAAAATCCTTACTGGGCAAAATTTTTTCGTTTAAGCTTACAATTTTCATTCAATTTCCTTCACAAGTAAAATAAATGTATGTATAGCAGTCTTATACATACACCCAGCTGTGTCTTTTAAGTCAAACATGTCAAAAATTTGTTATTGCTGGCCCCCTGTATTTTTGTTCCTATATTATTCGAAAATAACATAGTATTTCGGATATCCTCAGAATATTAGTGTGTGACATGGTTGCCATGCCAGGAACGTTAATTCCTTTCGCTGTTAGGGAAAATTTAACAGGTCACTCATAAAATTTCACTCTTTCAAAGAAGTCAGACAGGGGTGACATATTCACAGAAATAAAACATTTGTTCCATTGGCAGATGAAGATTGTTTCAAGAAATTAAACGACATGCAAGCAGATATTTATGTAGGGTTTTCCATAAGATCAATCCATCCTGTACTTAGCTTTACATTCACCAGAAATGTGTGTAATACAGAGAAAGTGTTCATTTGCCTCGTCTCAGTCTGGGAAATTAAAAATCTATGGCTCTGGCACTGTCTCAACAAGCTCATGCATGTTTAGAATTGAGACCAATGGAGAAACTGATGACCTTCAACATAACTTGTTTGTGGACATTTCATACAAATTCACTCTTGCATAGGGATTTGTTTCTTATGCATGTACACGAATAACTATGAACACTTGCCTAACTGGTAAAAAATTGGTACTTTTTACATGGATTCAGTTCTTTAAGGTGAATGCCCACACATACAATAATCATAAATCATGATCGCTTTAGTAATTCTCATGAACTGCATCCTTAATGACATTGCTACTTGTAATTTTCTATTTCAGTGATTATGTTTGCACTTTACTGTCACAAACAATAGTTGTCAAGTATGATTATGTACCAAAAAGTGCAAACACTTTTATAGCTGTAGTTCGCCGAACAATAAATTTTTTCTCCAATTAGCAACATTTAGTTGTTGTTTTCACTGCAGCGTTATCTTCTAGAATTGCCATCCACTCACTTTTACTGAAACATTTCACAAATAATTATTGCACTTAAGGGTGAGCTTTTATTAAGCAAATGCAACTGAATACTAGGCGGCAGTTATCCACTATCACCCCCATTTCCTTTTGACCATAATTACACATATTTAGGGGGGTCAAATGGAGTGAACATGGGGGGATTGGACCTATGCAGCATTCGCTAACAGCAGCAACCTCATTTAAATCTCAGAAGATCCTTTTTAAAGCCAGAGCACTGGGTTCAAATTTAATCCACAGGAGATTAAGTACATCTCAGCTTCCAATATTAGATCCGCCCTCCCCAGTTACATGATTTACTTCATTTCTCTCCTGTCCTTCCACCCCTTATAGGCTCCCCCCCGAGCTTCGCGAGGTTCTGCGATACACGTATTTCTAGTTTAATGAAATAATGTTGCTTCGTTAACTCGCTTATTTCGAATATTATCATAGTTGATTAACCTTCTTATAAATCTTTCAACCGGTAAAATTATTGGTAGATTTCTTTTGCATTGTGTTGGGTAGATGATCGAAGCAATAAACACCTTATTGGTATATTATTATTAAAGTTTCGGAAAGTAACGAGCCTCCCAAAGAAGCAACCCCCAGAAAGTTTCGTTAAGATTTCACAGGTGTTAGCAAACCCCCACTGCCGGAAATTGACGATCCCCAAAAGTAGCGACCTCAAAAGTAATTTTCCCTTTTTGCAAAAAATGACGAAAAACGTTTCACACCACAAGCTATTTTTAACTGATTCGTGTTTTATTTTTATGACTATATTGGTTTTTGATTTTCCATTTCAAAGGAAAATACATACATGTAACTATCATACACTGATTTTACATTGCATTTTTTTCCAAAAGTGTTTTCTTGTTCTTTCCTAGATATCCGTATATAATTAGAGGGATACTGTAATAAATCCTTTTTCCAAGAACAAAACTAGTAAACGATATATTAAAGGCAACCAGTCTTTACAAATGCATATGCTCACATTTAAAAAATAGAACTTAAGCGTATCTGTGTATGTGTACGGTACAGGTTTTAACTATCTGAAATTAGCAACTGTCTGACGGCAATGATAGGAGAAGGTTGTTAATTCCAAGAACCTCACTGTAAGTCCTTTTCTTGTATTTTCACCTATTGTTGTGATAGGTCTTGGAACTTAAATCACATGATCTTACTCTGTGGCGGCCGGCTTCGAAATGTCAACTTGTGTTCCCGCCATATTATCGCACTGATAGCAACATCAGTATCGGATGCGATTTTAACCTTTTCAGAAACCCGAGAAGCGGTCGAAGTCAAGATACGAATGACTTAGAAAATGTATTCATATATGTATATGTGTATGAATCTCCTTTTCCGTAATGCTCAAAAACAAAATATTTGTTTGAATGGTGAACTACGCAAACTACACTAACTACACCAAATACACCAACTACACTAACTACACCAACTAACTCAACTACATATACTACACCAACTACACTAACTACATATACTACACCAGCTACAGTAACTATACAAACTACACTAACTACACCAACTACACATACTACACCAACTACAGCAACCACACCAACTACAGTAACTACAGTAACTACACCAACTACACAAACTACACCAACTACACATACTACACATACTACACATACTACACCAACTACCTATACTACACCAACTACACAAACTACACCAACTACACATACTACACCAACTACATATACTACACCAACTACACTAACTACACCAACTACACCAACTACACATACTACAGCAACTACATATATTACACCAACTACACATACTACACCGACTACATATACTACACCAGCTACACTAACTACACCAACTACGCAAACTACACCAACTACGCAAACTACAGCAACTACACATACTACACCAACTATAGTAACTACACCAACTACATATACTACACCAACTACACTAACTACACCAACTACACATACTACATCAACTACACTAACTACACCAACTACACAAACTAGCCCAACTACACATACTACACCAACTACATATACTACACCAACTACACTAACTACGCCAACTACATATACTATACCAACTACACTAACTACACCAACTACACATACTACACCGACTACATATACTACACCAACTACACTAACTACACCAACTACACAAACTACACCAACTACACTAACTACACCAACTACACTAACTACCCCAACTACACTAACTACCCCAACTACACTATCTACACCAACTACACATACTAAACCTACTACATATACTACACCAACTACACATATTACATTAACTACATATACTACACCAACTACACTAACTACACCAACTCTGCCAACTACACATACTACACCAACTACACATAGTACACCAACTACACAAACTACGCCAACTACATATACTACACCAACTACACATACTACACCAACTACACAAACTAGCCCAACTACACATACTACACCAACTATGCCAACTACACCAACTACACATACTAAAGCAACTACACTAACTACACCAACTACAGTAACTACACCAGCTACACATACTACACCAACTACATATACTACACCAACTACACATACTACACCAACTACATATACTACACCAATTACACGTACTACACCAAATACAGTAACTACACCAACTACACATACTACACCAACTACAGTAACTACACCAACTACACTAACTACACCAACTACACATACTACACCAACTACATATAGTACACCAACTACACATACTACACCAACTACATATACTACACCAACATACATATACTACACCAACTACAGTAACTACACCAACTACACTAACTACCCCAACTACACCAACTACACATACTACACCAACTACATATAGTACAGCAACAACACATACTACACCAACTACGTATACTACACCAACTACAGTAACTACACCAACTACACTAACTACACCAACTACACAAACTACACCAACTACACATACTACACCAACTTCATATACTACACCAACTACAGTAACTACACCAACTACACAAACTACACCAACTACACATACTACACCAACTTTATATACTACACCAACTACAGTAACTACACCAACTACACAAACTACACCAACTACACATACTACGCCATTACATATACTAAACCAACTACACTAACTGCGCCAACTACATATACTACACCAACTACACCAACTACACATACTACACCGAGTACATATACTACACCAACTACACTAACTAAACCAACTACACAAACTACACCAACTACACATACTAAAGCAACTACACTAACTACACGAACTACATATACTACACCAGGAGCCCATCAAATGGAGCCCCTATCTCCCATACAAACCTTCGGAGCCAACCCTTTCCCGAGTAGATTTATAATTAGAACGGTTCCCAGGGGAGACTTCGCGCGCCGACGGTGGGAATAGCCAATCACAACGACGAAATGACGCTGCTATTGTACTTCATTAAACAACAGGAAATTCGGTGTTGACAGGCCAAACACAATCATAAGCTAGTGAAACGTGACTTTAGCGTTTTCATCCCTCAGAGATTTTCTTTCTTTTCTTTCTAGCCGGTAGATTACACTGTGGAGAGTTTTAAACTCTGACTGTGTTAATCATAATTGTGGTTTCTTGTCTCACATTAAGAGGCCATGAAGCTGGTCTGTTACATGCATAATGATTAACTACTACCTGCAGTCTGTAGTTCTGACAGGATTCGTTTTCTTTAGCCATTTTTTTTAAGCGTTGAGGTTTTTATTTCGACTAAATGACTCAATGTTAATCAAATTACTAGTTTTTCAAGTTTTTTTTTTTCCCGAAATCCGTTTATCGGAAAAAATACTTGTAGTCCTTGTGGTTGTTTTGTCCGTAAGCTAGTGTGATGATTCCCTGCTATGTTTTGTAACGCCGAGCCCAGCCATTGTTTTCTCACGAAAAAGTGATCTACACATGCGAATTCGAAGGAAAGAATTGAGCCTAACTTTCTACATTAACTGCTGAGAATTGTGCTGTTAGTCAGTCATAATTCTTTTGTCGCAGATACAATCCATTTTGTTTTTCTTGGGATAAGTGGGTCTTTGGACTGGATCGCGATGTCACAATTTCCTCGGCTTTAGCGAATTACTTTTGAGTTAGCTTCACGGTCGAGCAACTGTTCTCTTCTGTTCAACTTCTCAAGTGCCAGTTTTATCAGGCAACTCTCATGGTGATGCGAGTCAGTTGTAGAGGAAGACTGCAATTTCTCAAATTTCGGAAATAAAGCATTCCTCGTTAGTTGCTACTTAGGTCATCGCTTTTGCACGCGGTGCTTAACTGGCGAAATCCACTCCACGGTGATGACAAAAATCAAATCCTGATCCTGGCACTTTTTCGGCGCTGATCATCGAAAAGTTCCAAATCGTCCACAGAACGCTTAATCATCGACTCTTTTCGAAGTGCGTGCTTACATGTGGAATGTATGACGACAAATAAAAACACTCGCAAAGATAACCTTTCAGTGATCCTCAGTTCGCTGCCTTTGTCTCATCGCTTCATGCTCAGTCTCAGTCAGGTAATTTATTAACTTTTATTTCATGATACCCAGATCCCAGCGGCTGTAAAATCATAAAAATGGACGTATAGTAAAAAGGAAAACGGTCGAGGGATGAGCTTCTGAGTTCGACTTCACCCAACTTCATTTTTTTTACGGTGACATATACTACACCAACTACATATACTACACCAACTACACATACTACACCAACTACAGTATAACTACACCAACTACACATACTACACCAACTACAGTAACTACACCAACTACACATACTACACCAGCTACATTTACTACACCAACTACACATACTACACCAACTACATACACTACACCAACTACACATACTACACCAACTTACATATACTTCACGAACTACAGTAACTACACCAACTACATATACTAAACCAACTACATTAACTTCACCAACTACACATACTACACCAACTACATATACTACACCAACTACACTAACTTCCCAACTACACTAACTACACCAACTACACATACTACACCAACTACATATACTACACCAACTACACATACTACACCAACTACATATACTACACCAACAACAGTAACTACACCAACTACACATACTACATCACCTACATATAGTACACCAACTACACATACTACACCAACTGCATATACTACACCAACTACACCAACTACACTAACTACACCAACTACACTAACTACACCAACTACATATACTACACCAACTACACCAACTACACCAACTACATATACTACACCAACTACACTAACTACACCAACTACACATACTACACCAACTACATATACTACACCAACTACACTAACTACACCAACCACAGATACTACACCGACTACATATACTACACCAACTACACTAACTACACCAACTACGAATCACGTTGCCCCGACTTAGATCAAGAAAAATCTATTTTCGCAGCTTTAAAAACTTTGATCGTGATAAATTCTTGGAGTATCTCGGCGCAGTTCCTTTTCATATTATGGAAATTTTTTATGATCCCGATGACATGTTGTATGTATTTGAATCGCTATACAATGACATTCTCGATGATCACTCGCCTCTGAAGTATGCTCATGTACGCGGTAATCAAGTTTCCTACATGAACAATCAATGGTGCGCTGCCATACGCCAAAGAAATTGCCTCTGGCGAGGTTTTGAAAGAGAGAGAACTGATACAAATTATGACTTGTATAAGGCCCAGAGAAATAAATGTACATCACTTCGACGGAAAGCGATAAACAGGTAGATCGGGACGATTCCAGAACCCGGCAGATTTTTGGAGAACGGATCGTCCATTTCTTCACTCTAGGAGCGCTCACCAAACAAACGACATTATCCTTAAAGAAGATGATACCTTTATCAACGAGAAGAAAGTTCTTGCAGAGCTCTTTAATGGCTATTTCGTTAACATTTTGGGAGATGCTGGTGAAACAGCTATAAAAATGGATCATAAAGCACTACAGAATGGAGACAGAAAGAAAGAAACTTTTAGATTTGAGCCGGTAAACTCCTCTTAGGTGGAAAAGCTACTATCTTCCATGTGGACATATGTTACATCCGAGGCTACATAAAATATCTGCTCCCGTTATAACACTTCCAGTGTCAAGAATAATCAACTTCACTATTATCTCGTGGTATTATCCGGTTAGGTGGAATATGGGCCAGGTAACACCTCTTTTCAAAGAAGGGGATGATGAATTATCGGCCGGTGACTGCATTACCATTCTTAAACAACATCTGTGAATAATCTTGTCAAATCAATTATCGGGGTATCAGATATATTGTATGACTTTATATCTGCATATCGAAAGAATTATAGCTCTGAGACCACGCTGCTACGTTTAATAGAGGATTGGAGGGCTAGCCTAGATATTAGGGTCTTTAAGATCCGAGACGCGACGGCTGTAAGACGCGACCGGAAGTAAATTTTCAAAGAGGAGACATGTTGCGCATGCTCACGCCGTCGTCCTGGTGTCACCACGTCGCGTCGAGAACGTGGGTTTTGCGAGTTTGACCTTCTGTACAAAACGTGAGTATATTTGTTCCTGTGCTTAAATTAAATGATGATATATTCCTCTAAATATGTACAATCAGCACTCTACGATCATTGGACGTAATTTCTGGCGACCTTTTAGATCGCAGAGACGAAAGGATTTTGATTATTTTAAAATTTCTTTCAGGTGTACGAAGCTTATAAAATGGCAGCGCCTTCGACTCAACTTCGAGCAAGGCTTGCAAGTAAGTCACGAGCTAAAACTGCAAATAGTGAATGCAGGAGTCTTCTGGATACTCTTCTCGTCTCTTGTACCGTTGCAATTCTTGATTTATTGCGTTCATCTGCCGCTAAAGGCCAATTTTAAGCCTGTAGTATTTAATTTAATTTTATTAAACTGCGTGTGTTTTTATGCTTCCCTTTAGTTCAGTTATGTTTTGGACACATTATATGATCATGAAGCCATTCTGTGCAGAGAAGTCGTCAATGTAAATCCCTACACAATTAAGAAAGGGTCAACACAAAGAAGCAGTATGTGGGAAAAAATGCACTGTGCCGAAATTCAGGGTTGATAAGCGATCAGTCCGAGACCACGTGGGAATCCTTGTTTACAAGCATAAGAAGAAACTTCTAACGGAGGGAAAAGCAACTGGGATAACTCCCGATGAGCCAACGGAACTAGAAAACCTATTGGATGTGATCATCGCGTTGGAGTAAAGTGGCGAAGCGGAATTACAGAAAACACAGGGAACAGCTAGCAAAAAACGTCAATACGATCGGGCTAAAGCGGAAGATGTTAGACTAAAAGTGATGGAGAAGCTGTCAGAGACGAAGAAAAGAGGTTCATGAGCGGATGAAAGCGATGACAAACCGAAGCGTCAACGAAGAAGTGGAGGTGACAGATGCTATCGAACAAAGCACAAACAAAGCATTTCTTGGACTTTCTTAAATGATGCCATGGCTATTTCGGCGAAAGAATTGCCGAAGAATCACACTGATAAAGAGCGGTTTGCAGCCACGTCGTCTTGCATCGCGGCGGAGATCTTAACTTTACTTTTCGCGCGCAAACGACGGCGTTCTAGTTCCAGTCCTTAATTAGCCACCGCGTTCTAGAAGTCGTCGCGTTCCAGATCTTAAAGTCCCTTTTAAGGAAGTTGTTGCTGTTGTATGGCTGGATCTGTCCAAAGCATTCGATTATGTACCTCATGGTTTGCTACTGGCTACGCTGAAGGCACACTTAGTAACCGAACCTGGCATTTCACTGATGCGGAATTATCGAACTGGAAGGTCACAAAGAGTAAAAGTTGGCGACAATGTTTCTACTTGGATGGCAGTTAAAAAGGGGTTCCTCTGAGGTCAGTCTCAATGTTTTTATGAATGATCTTTTCTACTTTGAGGACGGAGTAACTTGTAATGCTTACGCTGACGATGAACAGATTTATGATTCGGATAAAGATCACTGACCACTGGTTTGGTATGAATGGTATGATATCAAACCCATACAAATATCAAGCAATGGTGTTGGGAAATGCTAGTCACGCTTTTAGTTTTCATGCCAAGAGCATTAAAATTCCTGCATTGATCTCCTAGAAGTAAACATTCATAGGAATCCGCAGTTTAACAGCCATTGGAAGAATATTTGTACTAAGGTTAATAATTAGATTAATGTAATATCCCGGTTCGAAAAATAGTACCACCGGCAGTTAAATGTAAAATCTACAAGGCTTTTATAGTACCATTCTTTAGATACTGTTCGGCGGTTTGGCACTTTTGTGTGGCTCGAAATCGAGAAAAACTAGAGAAACTTAAAAAAAGGGCGCTTAAGACAGTTCTTAACGAGAAGTCTCTGGACTACTAGGGCCTCTTACATTAGATTAATTGTAGCAATTTAAATAGGACAAGGTGCCAAGATATGTTAATCAAAGCTTTCAACACTGTTCATCGTGACGCGATGCCAAGATATCTAGGTGGATTGTATCAAGCAAGAGCTACGGCACACGATCTGCGAGGAACAATCAAACTTACTGTTCCCGGCGTTAAAACAACAACTCACGGCTTACAGGCATTTAGGTACGCATCTACAACACTGTGGAATTGACTCCCTGAGGCCCTGAGGTCTACGACATGACTTAGGGAGTTCAAATTAAAATTGCGACAAATTTCGTTTGAACAAATAAAATAATACAAGTAATAGGTAGTTAAATTCTTTTCGTATAGTGCTATATTTCCTTTATACATATTTTTTTAGGATAATGATTACTTTAATTTAATATCTTTTTCTTTTATCTCGGAGACATTAGCTTTAAGAAATACACTGTAAATGTGAGGAAAAATAAAGGTGATGTATGCTGTGTGATGTATGTAGCAGCCAGGTTATGGAATTCATTTCCAGATGATCGTAGAACAGTTTCAACTCACAAATCTTTCACAAACAATATAATACAACTATATATGCGCCTCGCCGATCTCTGAAGTGGAGAGTATAGTTGTAGTATGGAGTATAGGTATTGGATAGGTGTTCATACTATACCCGGTTAGCTTTCGTGTCGGCACGAAAAGCTAACCTGTATAGTGTCAACATAGCCAAGCAATCTGGTATATTGTGAACATAGCCTATGTCTAGCTTATGTCTAGAAGATGTTGTACTTTTTCATAGCCGGTTATAATATTGCTTTTTTAATTGTCCCAGGATAGCAAGTTTATTTTAAACACGCGGAAATTTCTAGTCCCCATTGCAGATGAGTGGTGTTCTATGGTGAAATAGGGGGACGAAATCTTCGAATGTTGTCGATTTTTTTTGTTAAAACGTGTTTGCGTTACTAGCTTTTAAAGGAAGCTTGGAAGAATATCGACGTTGGAAATTTGAGGCCTGGATCTACTGCCAGGCAAGACGTGTGCAACTACTTAGGTCTCGGTGATATTTTTTATAACTTTACCCTACCTTATCCTACAAAGGTTGCAAAAAAAATTAAATAGTATAAAAGTAGCAGAAGAATCGGTGGCGAGTGACTATTTTTCTGGTAGCCTTTTTTAACGCACTGTTTCCGCTTTGTAATGGATACATGGAAGCCTATAAATGTAACCTAGTGCTTGTACATTACAGAAAGACTTACATGATAAAGACATTTAGGAAATTGAAATATTACAGCACAGATTCTCCACAGTTCAAAATCGGTGCTCTGAGTAATTGTTAAAGTGGTGAATTTCTGCTTAGCTCCATGCACTTCTTCATCAGTAAGTTTATTTGATTCCGACGCATTATGCTTCCGGCTCTGTCACCCTCTTCTATCAGTCCACCTCCCTCCCCAAATAAACTGCAGGTCAAGTTACACCATAAACTTATAAGGGGTTGAAACGTTTAACTCGCATTCAATGCTTTTGAACATTCAGTTTTTCTAGTACTATATTTGGAAATCTCGCTGCGGCCCAAAAAAAGCAATAGGTTCAACAACTATTCGCGCCAGTCCCTTGCAACGCGAGTATAAATAAGAGCTCCGCATCTCATTTCTGCCCAATTCACGTAAGAATCCTTTGGCTGTTGGCAGCCGTAAATTGTTTGTCTCTCCCTTTCACGTTTGCCTCCTTATGCGGCCGCCCCTCTCTTTTCCCTCCCACCCTTCTTTGTCCTTTCCACCTCCAACTCACTCAAGCACTGTTCCATTTCTCCGTCTCTTATTCAACGAGCGTGAAAGGGATTGTCGCGAATAGTAGGCAACTTTGCACGTGCATCATGCTGTTTTGTATTTTTTTGCCATCACTGCACGACTACGACATGAAAGTGGCCTATTGTGGAGGGCGAAAACCCAATGCAGCGACTTTCTTTTTTTTTTTTTCCTGAACTTCGATAGAGTGTTTAGACAAACTGAACGAGATGAAATAAGCGCGATCAAGTTTGAAGCAGCGCGAACTGAAACACTTTTACGTGACGACTTTGTAGCTGTCGCCTTCACCCTCAGGTTCCCTCTCGAGAACGTGAGTTAAAATTACGTCACGTCTTTTACGAAGTTTGGCGAGTTATCTTTTCCTCTCGTTCCGGGGACTTCAGTTCTATCTTTGTAGTGAATCGCAATGTTTGCCCCCTGGCGATTCCAGAATCCTCCGCGTTTAACGTGAGTCTTCCAATTAGTGGAAAATCATTCATTGCTATTTGAGATACCAAACGCTTGACTCCATAGTTTCAACAGAAAATAGCTACGTTCTCGTTCCCAGAGTAAAAATCCCTGGAAACATTCGGCGGCTAACAAAAGCAATTGGGATAGAACTGCAGTCCCTGTAACCCGAGCCGTCTAATAACCTCTGGCGTCCTTGTTTGTTGCTTGTTTTATTGCAATAAATCTAATTGTAGTTAATTTTTATAAAATCACAATTTTATACGAATGAAGTCACCACTGATTTGGTGTTAAGTGGAGGCTAATATTTGTGGTTGTGCTTTTTTCGCTGTGCTTTAATTTTATTAGGATGAGAGGTGTGGAAGCGGAACAGGCAAATTGAAAGGAAGGCAATTCTTTGTGTGTAGGAGAAATTTTGCTACATTTGTTGATATAGAAACTGTTATACTAGAGAAAGACTTTGATCAAGATCCTGAGAAAGATACAACATCACCAGCTGGACTATTGAGGCCAAGGTCAATGGATTATGATCCTGGTAGACTTTCAGGTAGGATAAGTTTTAAAAAAACTCCATACTCTTTTTGTAAAAACGGTTTGTTGGTTTGAATCCTCATCACGCTGCAAATTTTACTTCAAGGATTTCCTACTTTGTCGCCTTAAATTAATTAATTTCCATGTCTTATATTTAGAAACAAACAATAGTCATGCCCAAAATGCAATTCAGGAAGCCATCAATTGTTGCCTGTTTGATTTTTGGGGGCTCCAAACGATTTGAGTTGAATATCATATTATTTGAACAAGATATACGTCTTATTAACCAAACGCCAGAACCGTCCTGGGAGAATATCGGCCTCAGTAGGGCTTAATTGAAAGTGCAAACCGATGCGCGGTGCGCAGCTTAGCTCGTACAAAAGTGGCAAAGGGCCTATATTTTCCTAGTACGGTCCCGAGCGAGTATAGGTAATAGAAGAGAATTATCGCATGACTTTAAAATCATTTTAATAAGATATTTTTACACGTTAGCAATTCATCAAGACAGTAAACTGAGTGTCGCAAATGTAAATTTAAGTATATTTATCTACTGATTCATTCAAAATATTTCGCCTTTTCTGATTGGTTCAAAGCCCCCAGGCACCTAATTCTTCAAAGCCAACCAGTGCTTACCAAATTTGCACAATATGAGCAATGTACTGTGGATTCTACGGTACAGTGGAACCTCTATTAAGTGGACACCTTTGGGACCTTCCCAAGAGTCCGCTTAATAGAGGGTGTTCGCGTAATAAAGGTTTGTGGAAATTGCGCAATGTTTGTTAACAATTTACATTCACTGGGTTACTCTGTCCTGTGCACAGTAATTTTTAAAGAGTTATAATAACTCCTCTAGTGGGGCTAATTTAACTCCTTACAGTGGAGTTATTTTTGGGGGAGACATTATAACTCCAAAAAGGATTTTAAAGAACTCTTTTTCAGGAGTAAAAGTGACCCCAGATATTGAGGAGTTAAAATAACCCCAAAAAGGAGTTATCCTGTACCTAAAAGTTTTACTCCACTTTCAGAGTTAAATTAACTCCAAAAAGAGTAAAAACAACCCATGTAAGGAATAAAAATAACCCCATTTCGGAGTTATTTTAACTCTAGACTGGGAGTAGAAAGAACTCTTTTCCAGGAGTAAAAATGACCCCAGATTCGGAGTTAAATTAGGAGTTAATAAGTAACCCCCAAAAAAGGGTTATCCTGTACCTAAAATTTTTACTCCATTTTTGGAGTTATAATAACTCCCTAATAACTCCCTAAAAATTACGGTGTGATATATAAGGTTCCTTGTTGTTATGTAAGCTATCCAGAGTCCAAGTTCATTACCTTTCATTACCAACTTTAATTTGTTCGTAAATGCAAAAACATTAACCGACTACAATGCGTATTTCAAGGACGTAATCCGTACGACGTAGTAGTCAATACTACTATTTTAAATTCAGTCTGGTGTCCGTTTAATAGAGGCTTTTAACAATAGAAATTAGCCAAATACGATTGATTTTAGTGTCCGCGTCCGCTAAATAGAGATGTCCGCTGAATAGGGGTTCCTTGTAAAAGGAAATATAAGACGCTTACTTCGGGACCCAGCTTAGCGTCAGCTTAATTGGGGGTCCTCGTAATAGAGGTCACTCACTGGATATTTGTATGAAGTGTGAAAGGTCTTCGTCGCCCTGCTTTGGTCGCGTTTGTGAACGGAAGTAAGGGGTGACTTTAAGTATAGAATTATTAGCAAACCTGTCGTTTTCTTTGCTAGCACAACCGATTGGTGAATACACATTAAACCTGCCAAAATCAAATCAAATATCTTTCCGTTCTTCAAAATATGTTGCTGGAGTCACTTAAGGTCGGTACACACTAGGCGACACGTTGCAGGGACAAATCGCTTCGTGTGTACTGGAGAATTTTTGTGAAAATCTTTGTCTCCGCAACAGAATTTTGTCGCTGCAACAAGTCGCAAAAAATCAAATCAGACTGAATCTGTGCGACTTGTTGCGGCGACAAATTCTGCTGCAGCGACAAAGATTTTCACAAAAATTCTTCAGTACACACGAAGCGATTTGGCGCTGCGACGTGTCGCCTCACCTTGTTCCTGCAACTAGTCGCCCGACCTGTGCACACGGAGTGATCTTTTGCCGCGACGTGTTGCAGCAACTTGTCGCCTAGTGTGTACCGACCTTGAAATCCTTTAGTTTTGCTTAAACGAAATTTTGCTTTTAAAACCCTTTTTAAATAAGTATTTATTTTTCAACAGTGTGGGTAGAGTTAGCATTAGAGGCGAGAGAGCATCTGTACATTTGCTTGAAAAGTAGAATATTTCTATTGTTTAAATTTTCAAACACCGCGTATTTATCAAGTACAAAATGCAATCAAATGAAGAATGATCCTCGCAGTTCTGAACGCAATTTACGCTATTGTCTCAGAAGTTTGAGAAAAAAAAAATAGGATTTCAACGGGGTTTGAACCCGCGACCTGGCGATACCGGTGCGAAGAGCTAACCAACCGCATGAGCTATGAAAACACTGATGTTGGGAGCTGGTCAGTTATGTGTTCATATGTTGCCGCGAAAGAGATCAATGTGATAGATGTATACGAAATAAATCATATAAGAACTGTGGAAATGAAATCAAATGAAGAATGGTCCTCGTAGTCTCCAACGTAATTAAGCAATTGCGTAAGAAGCCTTAAATTTATCGTATACACAAAACGTAATGTTGGACAAATTAATCTCCAGAGCTTGGATAGGGCACAGAGAGGCGAAAAGGCAAGAAAAAGGACGCGGAGGAGGGGGTTAAGGTTCACCGCTTGATCCGAACAAAAAGTCTTGGTCATAGGCTAAAGTCAGGATAACAGCCGGGGTTGTTATGCATTTTTCAAGTTTGTTCCAATTTGTCGCCTCGAAATCCCCACTGTTATGACTAGCCCGAGTTCGCGCTCAATTTGAACGTCTTGCTTGTTTTGTTTTCTGTTGTTATCCTTTTGTAGTTTTCTGAATCTTCACAGCAATCCTTACGCTCTCCCAGTCAAAACTATTTTAGAGTTTTCTGTACTAATTGTTTTCTATACTTTTGATTGCAAGGCACTCCTCTCGTATAATTGAATGATTCATTGTGTTTTTGGCTGAACCTTTACAGGGTACGACTTACGCGAAGCAAACGTACAAGCTTCATTACCAGCATTAAAATTCACGAGGCAAGACTTACCAACGACTTCAAGAGAGATACAGCAGGGTAATGAAAAGTTACAGAGGGAATTTAGGGAGATACAGGAACGTGAAGAAGTGTTACAAAGGCGGTTAAGGGAAATGCAGGAACGTGAAGAAGAATCACGAAGGCAGTTGAGAGAGACGCAACAACGGGAAGAAAATGCCCAAAGGCAGTTAAGGGAAGTGGAGCAACGTGAACAAAACACTCAAAGGCGGATGCAACAACGCGAAGAAAATTTACAAAGGCAGTTGAGGGAGATGCAGCAAAGTGAAGAAAACTCACAAAGGGAGATGCAACAACGGGAAGAAAATTTACAAAGGCAGTTGAGGGAGATGCAGCAAAGTGAAGAAAACTCACAAAGGGAGATGCAACAACGCGAAGAAAATTTACAAAGGCAGTTGAGGGAGATGCAGCAAAGTGAAGAAAACTCACAAAGGGAGATGCAACAACGCGAAGAAAATTTACAAAGGCAGTTGAGGGAGATGCAGCAGAGTGAAGAAAACTCACAAAGGGAGATGCAACAACGCGAAGAAAATTTACAAAGGCAGTTGAGGGAGATGCAGCAAAGTGAAGAAAACTCACAAAGGGAGATGCAACAACGCGAAGAAAATTTACAGAGGCAGTTGAGGGAGATGCAGCAAAGTGAAGAAAACTCACAAAGGGAGATGCAACAACGCGAAGAACATTTACAATGGCAGTTGAGGGAGATGCAGCAAAGTGGAGTAAACTCACAAAGGCTGTTAAGAGAAGTGCAGCAACGTGAGGAAAATTTACAAAGGCAGTTGACGGAGATGCAACAACGCGAAAATTCCCAAGAGCAAGTTTCCTACTTAGAAAGACAGCTGAGAGAAAAAGACCAAGAAATAAATGAACTAGAGTTAAGTCTCTCGTTGGCTCAGCGTAGAATAAGAGAAAAGCGACGACAGGAAACGTGTGACTGGGTCATTTCCCGTGATGAAATTCTAATGACAGATAATTGCCTAGGGATTGGGGGCTGGGGAAGCGTCAATGAAGGTACCTACTGTGGCTGTACTGTAGCAGTGAAGCAAATCCATGCCCTGATTCTGTCTCCTCACAACAGGCTTTTATTTGAAAGAGAAATGAATATTGCTTCAGCTTGCCGCCATCCCTGTCTGCTACAGTTTATCGGCGCCACAAATGACGAGGGAAGTCCGCTATTTGTGACTGAGCTTATGGAGATGAGTCTGCGAGCTTTGTTGGAACAGCAGCAACTTTCCGAAACAGAAGTACGCGTCATTTCTCTGGATGTAGCTCGCGCCCTGAACTACCTTCATCAGAAGAAACCATCACCAATCATTCATCGGGATGTCAGCAGTGCTAATGTGCTGCTATGGCGACAGGGTGACCTATGGAGAGGCAAAGTTTCAGATTATGGCACTGCTAATTTCATACAGCAGACCATGACAGTGGCTCCTGGAGCTGCCATTTACTGCGCGCCTGAGGCACATACATCAAACCAAACAGTCAAGGTTGGTCGTCATCATCGATTTCAGGGCCCAGTTTTTAACAACTGTATCACAGATAGAGTGTGTGACTGTGACTACTGTGTGTAACCTTTTTGCTGTAGCCTGCGTTGCAGATACTCTAAACTGCTGGCAAAAATTAGTGCACAATATCATGCTTCAATCCCGCAGAGCCTCAAAGATATATGTAGGTGTTTATCATTAATTTTTTCTTACGCAGTTTGTGATTTATTCCGCAATTTGTTAAAAAGTGAGTGAATGAATGGTGTTTGGCCTGTCAAACACCATTCATAGCTCGTGACGATAGTGTGAAAGTGACCTTAATGTTAGGTTTAACTACAGAGAGGCCCTATTGGGTAAAGGTCCGACAAGTGACATGGCCTTGACTTAAGGCAAATGAAATGGCGACAAACGACACAAGGATGGGTTGAATGTGTCTGATTCGGTCCATTTTGTTTTTCTTAAGATAAGTGAGTCTTTCTACTGAAGCGTGATGTCCTTAGTTCCTGTAGTTTCGCCAGCAGCGATTAGAAGACACTGGATGGAAAATCAAAGATTGTCGGGAACCAGCATTTAACCGTCTCACAAACGTAAGAATTGGGCCAATCATGAGGCGCGTAAGAAACCCGCCTATCAGAAACGCTCACATATATGCTTACGACTCTGCTGGATATCAGAGCGAGCTTTTGTGCTTTTATTCGCAGACGGCCTCAGTATACCGGTGGTTTAGAAGATGTCTGGGCCGGTTACAACGCAGGCTCAGTGTTCTGCTGATGTAGAGCAGTCAACTCCCTTTATAGCGGACACTGTGGGGACCTAGAGTTAGTGTCCTCATTAGCGAGTGTCCGTAATAGCGGGAGTTGATTTCAGTCAAACATCTGTAATTTGTTTTTGCTGGGGATTTAGCTGCTGTCCGTATTATCGGGGTGTCTGTTATAGCGGGGTGTCCGCAAGGCGAGAGTTGACTGTATATGCAGTATGTAACTGAGCTAGGTAGTCCTTTTACATTTTTGGGGTTCTTCTGACGTAATCTTATTTGAGCGTCAATATGGAAAAATGCGGTATCAAAGGTGTATCAAAGCTGATAAACTATTGAATTGATCTTATCTCATTTTCGCCAAGAGAATGACTGAATATGAGAACCTTTGTAGCAACATCAGTTAATATTTTAATTTAAAACGTGTTGGAAGTGTTTACTTTTTTCTTATTTTCCTTTAGCTCGATGTTCATAGCTTTGGTGTTCTATTGTGCGAAATGTGCATCCGAGAACTTCCAAATCCTGAAAATCGCGAAGAGCAAGTTTTGCTGATGACGAGCCGCGTGTTGAGAGGCCTGGTACGGCGATGCCTGCAGACAGACCCTGAAGCGAGACCAACTATGCAGGAGATAATCGATGAATTATCAAGGGCTGTGTAATGTCTATCAAGTATTCTGTGAAAACTTTCGCAATAGAATTGAATTGGTAATTTTTTCACTGCTCGAAGTCGTGTCTTATCGTTTATTGTGACATTGTAGTTTACAGAAGTATTTAATAGTAGAAGAAAATTACTCAGATTAAAAACCAACAAGTTTTTAGGTATAGCGAGATCTCCTCTTTAAAAATTTAGTAATGATGTCCAAAAGCCATACAGCTGTATATTGTATTTTTTTCATTTACCAACGTGGATAATAGCAAATGCTTGTTATGGATTAGCCTTGTTCAAAAAACGTTCATGAGGTCTGGGAGAAGATCGCTAAGACGTCAGTTCTCTATCCTATGCTTGCTCAGTTCTTTATGATGGCCGTTACATCCGTATTTTTTTCGGACTGAAAGACCTCTGAGAATTTGACTTAAAAACTAGTTTCACAAAAAAGAAGTAGTTTTTTTACATATGTAATACGTTACTTATAAATATCTTTTTTACATTTATTCAAACCTTACTTTCTTCTGCGGAGGAAGAAGGTCATACACACAAGGTACAAAATATTAACTGAAGAGGCGTGTAGGCGTGGCGCTTATTACAAGCAGTGGAATATACAATTAAATACGTGAGTCTAGAAGTCATTTGTTATTGAGTTTCTTATGACAGTAGTTTAGTAAAAGCCATTAGATATTTGTAACTAAACTTTCCTGTGTAATTAAAGGTGAGAAAGCAGACACGACGACTACGTGTTTCTCAATCTGTGAACGCCGAACAGACGGATCATAGGAGGGTACCTAACAACAATATTAATACATTTTTGAATGTCCCTGGAATTAAGTTTAGTGGCAAAATGCAACGCTCGTTTCATTAAAAAGTCAGCCAGTCAAAAAGTGATATACGCGCAAACAAGCTTTAGGCTTGATAGGCTTGGGTGGGGGGGACTCGGATCCTCCCCCTGGAACTGCCACTGATAATTATGTACTTATGAAGTAGGACATACGTATGAAATAGACTGTTGAGAGAAGACAAGTATAAATATTGATTATGAAACGGTTTAGGATGTACGATGAAACTGACCTTCGTAGCAGTAAGCAATTATAATAAGAGTTTCCTATTCAATAGGTTATTTATAAAATCGATTACATATCATACCAGATATCCAAAATTTGCGATTTTTTTGTGATCATGCAAACGAAAAAAGTTAAAAGAATTCTGTGGATAAAAGTTACATTAAAGAATTCACAATTCAAGTTTGGATATTTTCGTCTCTTGGCTTTGCGAATTTTGCTAAAAATAAAGTTGCAACTAATAATTTTTTATAATACATTTTTGCAATATCATCTTTAAATAAGAATAAAAATGTCAAAGCACAATGAATGATATCTCCGAATGAACAAGAAATGTTGAGAGCAAACTTATTATTGTAATCTTTGTTCAGTTTATTCAACGTCATTTAGTTTGCGACCGGGGATCAATTTAACTCCAAGTTTTCTCTTTTCTTTTTTACTATTGCTTTTCAAAATTTGGTCAGTGAAGGTTATTGAAATTATGTGTAATGACTTCATTTGCTGTATTACTTCCCAAAATTTTTAATGATGGCATGTTACATATTGTAAAGACCGGGTTGCATGGCCTCCTGTAATTTAGGGGGTCTCTAGGGCATGCATACGTTCACAAAAAATTGAAAACCAGATTCTCAGAATCGTAATTTCTAGCATTCTGAGGATTAAATGATAAAGTGATAGTGTTAAGGACCGTTTTCATCACGATTTTTTCTATGGGTAAAGCGGTCTTGCCTTTAGACTGCAAAACAGCCTGTATTCTTGCGTATTCAAGGAAGCGCGAGCAGTCAAACAAAAGGTCTGGAACGAGGCTGAAAACGGGGAGTGAGACTGGGGAGAGACGCTGAAAATAAGGTTTTTTTGTCTTGCCTCACACGCCCTATGGGCGTGAGGCTCGCGCGCTTCGCGCGCGTAAGACTCTTACGCCACGCTTTACCGATTTCTTTACTGATTTTGAGAAAAAAAAAAAAACGACTTTTTTGCAGTCTATCTTGCCTTCGTTGTTCAATGATGTTTTTTATTTCCATTATAAGTAAACGGCTGTCAAAAAACGTTTTTAAAGATCTTTAGATAGAGCGGCAGCGTGGCCAGTTCGAGACCTAAAAAGTAGTGAAAGAATGCTGGTTCAGCTGTAAGAGAGTAGACTATATATTCTACCAACTTCAACGTTTAATTCAGCCTAAAATAACGTTTGGTGCAATGACTCTCATTTTCTAAAGCCGGGTCGGCTGAACTGACTGCAGCAGGGCCTTACCCTCTCAGTCCCGTTATTCTCACTTGATAATACGTATTTCTGCTTTCAGGGAAACTAACAAATACTTCAATTATTGAAATTTTTAGATATTTTTTATTCCCGGCCTTTTAATAAAATAGCTTCTTAGCATATATATGGAAGATGGGCGTTTTAAAGACAAACGCAAAACTATTCGAAATAACTGAGGGGAGAGAATGGGCATCGTCTCGTGGAGGAGTAAACTTGTTGTTTATGGCATCACTCAATGTGTCCAGGACTGAATGCCAATATTTTGTGCTTCCGGACTGGGAATAAAGAGAGTGTTTAAGAATAGTATCTTTAAAAAAAAAAACAACAAACCCGGGGTACTCCCTATCATGGCCTATACGGGTGCTCCGCCGGAAAGGGTTACTTTTTTTAGGCTTTAGATCCAGCTATTTCGAGAAAGGTTGTAGGATAAAGTGCACGCGACAACCCCGAAATGTATCGAGGGTGGTCTTAAGTTCACTGTTTTTCAAAGAAATTTCAAAGAATGGCAGGAGAGGCCATGGACATATGTCTGCGAGTGCTAAAGGAAAGTAACAAAAGTTGGTTCGACAGCTACAGTGTCAGGAACAGTGTATTGATCATATCCCATATTACCTTTCGGGATTGTCGCGTGCACATTTTTTCCGACAACCTTTCTCGAAATAGCTGTATAAGAAAGGGTAGTGATTTTACTAGTTGAAGTATATTAAAGCGTAGGGAAATCTGTCATTTGGGTCTGTTAAAGGGCGCAATAGGGCTAATAGATGAATGATATGGCTTCGTAAAGTCGAGAAAACGTTCTGGTTTCGAGATAGCCCGTTCACAGACCCTCTTTTTACTCTTCAAATCCGTCGAGCGCGGGTGATAAAATATAAACCGCAGGGGATTTATTGACCGCCAGTCCAAGGGGGTAGGAACGAAAAGAAAAATAAAACAACGTCCGTGTACAGTAGCCTGAATTTCATCCGATTACTTCGAGTCATTATTACTCCCTCAGTAACGTCTGAATCGACCGGCCGTTAATGCGGTCCAGTGACGTCACTCACTACCCGAAAACCGGGTAATGATTTTGATTGGTTGAATGTCTAAACATTCACATAATAATGTATAATTATGAAAAATTTTAGCGGGATTGTCGCTTGATATTCACCGGATCGCAGCCTTGGCACTCTTTCGTGTAGTTCAAACATTTCGATAAGCTTAATCTTTATCTTAAACAGCAAAATTGCCCTTGTCTTCGAAACTGAAATGCTAAATTGAACTGCGAATGAAGAATCATTGCGGAGAGGCGGTAGGTTTTTCATTTAGAGCCGCTTTGTGGTTTCGGCGGCCGGTGATTTTGTTTACGCGAAGTTTTCTGAGATCAATGTTATAATTCGACCTTCTTGCTATTTTCACCGTCAAGTGTAATGATTCTGTTAGCTTTTCTTTCTTGTTTCCTTGTTTTTTTTCTTCGTTAAGGGCAAAATAGCTTCTTTTCAATTAAAGCAAATCATTGTGTTTTTGAATTAAGTGTTCCGTGTGTGTGTTTATTTCATTACGTGATCGGGACCGAGTTTGATTATAGAATTGAGTACAACCGGTTCAGAGTTGTACTGCATGCAGTTGATCGTTTGAACGTTAAACATGAATTACGTTCGAAAAAAATAAAGCAGTTCTGTATCATGCAGACATTTACAAACGATATTTCTCGGTAGGCCACTTGAAAATCGTGTGTGACGATGCGATGTGATGTGTGCGTGTGAGGAGAAAACGACTCGAAGCAATCGGATGCATTTCAGGCTAATCCGAAATCGGATTACCGAATTTTGACAAGCGACGCATTTCTCAACCAAAAACCCAATAAACAAACCAGCCATGAATAACAGAAGACTCTTGATAGCAGCTGTATTTCATTTACCCAACGAACAGAGTCTCCTTCGATCTTCCTAGAGGAAAAAGAAAGTTAAAAACATCACAAGTTGACACAAAACTCTGTCAGCTTCAGCTGTCAAAGTAAACAACTTCCAAGATGCTGCATAACTTTTCCGCATGAACTCACCTGTCAAGTTTTGACTAATCAGAGCATAAAAATAGGACGTAGAGCGTGACCCACGCGTGACCATGGTAAGAAAAGGTCTTCCCCGCCTGTATTTTTAAAAAAACTGCCTGAATTTTCGCTTCCGAGGCCAGTTTGAAATCAAAATCCTAACAGTGCGGGGCCATAGTGGCATAAACACAACATAATTCATATGTACAAAAATTAACCACAAAGGACTGCAAAGGACCGCAAACGAATATGCCGAAGAACGTAGGATCCATAAAGACCTGATCAGCAAAAATAATAATGTAGACATATTTTAATATTGCAGAGCTTTCTGATCGTACTACGTGAAAATTAACTTTGCAAGACATCAACACGACACCGAAAGAACTCAAAACATAGCGGAATTGTAGCCACAGACAGCTGTTTTGCCCTCTTTTGGGTGCGTTAGTATGGCGTAACAGCCAGAGAAAGCTCTGATAAAAAATATCCGCGCACTCTGATTTTAAGCCCTGACCCAGAACTCTTGACACCCATCACGCCATACCTGTGTGAGACATCAACTTCACACTTGGACTCTTACCCTCCAGAAGACACGTGGTATGGCGTGATTCTGTGGGTGTCAAGAGTTCTGGGTCAGGGCTTAAAATCAGAGTGCGCGGATATTTTTCATCAGAGCTTTCTCTGGTTGTTACGCCATACTGACGAGCCCCAAAGAGGGCGAAACAGCTGTCTATGGCTACAATTCCGCTCTGTTTTGAGTTCTTTCGGTGTCGTGTTGATGTCTTGCAGAGTTAATTTTCACGTAGTACGATCAGCATTGCAGTATTCTGCATGCAGAATTTAATACGTCTACATAATTCATATGAATCATTGGAAAAAAAAAACTTGAGAACCTGCGATCATTTGAAACTGGTAATTTGTCAGCGGATAACTTCAATCAAATACTCGACCTCGATGGGTCAACACTTGAGCCCGCGGTACGGTCAGGTGATACTGATCAGCGGATACTCTGTTTGACAGCTGTCAATTGATCACAACATTGATGCGCAATAGACATAGTTTCCTCTTGGGCTCTCAAACTAGCAAGAAAGTATGAGAGTAAACAGTGGTCCCTGTGGTGCGGACGGACGGTCGATCGCTCCGTCGGTCGGTGTACGGTCACGTGATTACCAAATTTTCTGGGATGGGTAGATTTATACTCAGCTAAACAGGAGGGCATTTTGTATGCGCATGCGTCAGTTTGGTCTGTTGAGGTGCCCCAAAGGCATTTTCCGTGAATTGTTTAGGTTCAATACCAGTATTTACAGGCTGTTTTCTGGAGCTGAATGGCATATATTGGGTGCTACGTTCCACAAACGTGTTCTTTAAGGTATCGAGGCATTCCTACGATGAAATTGAGTTTATTGTAGCCTCGCTGTCGCCCTTGAGAAGTCAGTCTTTCCTTTCGTAAAACAGTACATCGAAGACAAGATGGCGGCTGAATATTGTTACGACCTCACATTTCGCGCACATTTTCTGAGCAGCAGGAAAAGGTCAGTTGATAATTTTTCGTTTACTAATATACATGAAAAAATTTCTCGATTGTGATTGGTTAAGAGAAATGCAGTTTTTAGGTAACACGGTGAAGAAAAAAGGTAATGTAGTGCAGAAAAGTGTAACAAACGTGACATTCTGATTGGCTGATAAACAAAGGAACTCACGGAGAGCCAATCAAATCCGCTATCTAAATGGCGCAAATGTTGGATCCGCTCCGGACCAGTTTCGAGCAAAAACCGGTTGGCATTTGCAACACATTTGCTTTTGGGACCGAAACAACTGTAGAGGAGCTGAAAAACTGCTCTAAAAACGAAAACACTGCGAAAAGCACTAGTTTTTGGCTCTCTGTTTGGAAGAATTGGTGAGTAGATAAGGAAATTACTGATGAAATAGAAAATTATGAGCCGGCTGAGCTTGACACTTTGCTCGAGCATTTCTACGCCGAAGACAAACAATAAAAAAGGTGAAGATTATGAACCAGAAAGTCTAAAAGTAATGATGGCATCGCTCGATAGACACTTAAGGAACAAAGGCTGCACCCTGTCCATTGTACGCAACCGAGAATTTAGTTCGTCCAAAGAGGTGTTGGAGGACAAAGCGAGACAGCTTCGCTTGGCTGGCCGTGGTAAGCGCCCAAACAAATTAAGCTCGGCAAGTATCAGAGGAGGAAGGAGAAATTCTCTGGAGGAGCGGAAAACTCGAGGTAATAACCCAGAATCTTTAATTCAAACACATTGAACAATTCCACGAACTGTTCAGCCCGTTTCTGTAGCTTGCAAACTGTAAAAACATCGCAGCATTTGAATAGTTTATTAATGCACGTAGTTTACGCGTGTTGACTCCCTATCAAAGTGATTTTAAAGCTATCTCGCAATTTTTTCATGAATATTATATTAATAAGTAATCACATGATTTTTCTCGTGCAATTTGGAATAAATAAGCACTCGCAAATTATTTCAAAGACCACAAATTGCACGAACCCGTAGGGCGAGTGCAATTTTGTTAGTCTTTGAAAAAATTTACTCGTGCTTATTTATTCCAAATTTCACTCGAAATCATGTGACTACCGCGCGCCTGTACAAACAATTATCTTATAGATATTTAATTCTTCTTAAGGTGACTCGACCCAGTTTTTTTGGGCGGGTACCATCCTACTTTGAAGCTCTCTGGTATCCCCACCTTTACTTTTATCGTAAGTCTAACACATAGAATGGATAACATATAGATCAATCTACAATATAACACAAAATTTTTGGCGATCGGAATAAATGTCACGTGGTTATAATGCCACGCCCCTTTTTGGTCTGAGTGGAAAATCTGCTGTTGTAGGCATTTTTTCGTGAAAATCTCTCGGCTACACATAGTGCGCATTAGTGCCTTGCGCTGAACAGAGTTTCACCAAAAGCGCAAAGACCCGATTCGAGAAATTCAGCGGTTTCCAAATTTAGGTCATAATTTATGCGAAAATGATAAGCAAACTTTACACGGATTATATCTAATAAACTATGAGATCCATCTCTTTATTTTGGGCATCGTGATAACAGATGGGTCCTTGCAGGTCAGCAAAACGCTTTAGGGCCTTGTAAATGCGCCCGATTTCGAGCAAAGAAAACATATAGAAATTATAGTTTTCGCTATTTGTTGACGTTTGTCAGCGTTTTAGAGTCCTTCTCACGAAAAAAGCATTTTCTTAAAAATTCGTAGTTTTTTTTGCTTCAAATTTTTTCAGGGCCACAATTGATTAACTAACTACCCGGACTCTGAATTTCATAGTCAATGAAAAACTGTGACATTATCTTCTATAAGCCCAAACTTGAGTAAACATTGAAGATTTTTAGCGTTTTGGCTGAGTTTGTGCTTTGGGAGTTGTCTGTTGTTTCTAGTCTGTCATTATACAGTATTCTTGTTCAGCACGCGTGCAATGACTACGCTTGGCTGACTTCCGAATGCTGACCGAGATATTCCCGTCACGAGTTGGTTTAATTATTGGCTTGCATTAAACCTATGAAAAAAATATTTTTTTAATAGTAAGTAGATTTAGTGTGTAGCACTTCTTGATTTTTTTGCAAAGGCACAAGAAGCACGAGAATTGATTAAAAATTGTGAGTTAAACCTCTATGTATCACGCGATGGCCTGTCTCACTGTACCAAAATATCAAATCTCGGTGAGCATTCGGAAGTCAGCCAAGCGCGGTCATTGAACAAGAATGCTGTATCATGACAGACTAGAAACAATAGACAACTCCCAAAGCACAAACTCAGCCAAAACGCTAAAAACCTTCAATGTTTACTCAAGTTTGGGCTTGTAAAAGATAATGTCACAGTTTTTCAATGACCATGAAATTCAGAGTCCGGGTAGTTAGTTAATCAATTGTGGCCCTGAAAAAATTTGAAGCAAAAAAAACTACGAATTTTTAAGAAAATGCTTTTTTCGTGAGAAGGACTCTAAAACGCTGACAAACGTCAACAAATAGCGAAAACTATAATTTCTATATGTTTTCTTTGCTCGAAATCGGGCGCATTTACAAGGCCCTAAAGCGTTTTGCTGACTTGCAAGGACCCATCTGTTATAACGATGCCCAAAATAACGGGATCAATCTCATAGTTTATTAGATATAATCCGTGTAAAGTTTGCTTATCATTTTCGCATAAATTATGACCTAAATTTGGAAACCGCTGAATTTCTCGAATCGGGTCTTTGCGATTTTGGTGAAACTCTGTTCAGCGCAAGGCACTAATGCGCACTATGTGTAGCCGAGAGATTTTCACGAAAAAATGCCGGCAACAGCAGATTTTCGACTCAGACCTCAAAGGGGCGTGGCATTATAACCACGTGACATTTACTCCGATCGCCAAACATTTTCTTATATTGTAGATTGATCTATATGTTATCCATTCTATGTGTTAGACTTACGATAAAAGTAAAGGTGGGGATACCAGAGAGCTTCAAAGTAGGATGGTACCCGCCCAAAAAAACTGGGTCGAGTCACCTTAACAGTATAACTCTAAAATGGAACTTAATCGTTTCAGGAATACAGTGGTTAATTAAGTGTCCATTTTGCCGTGAAACTGCATTTTCACCCTTTCGCTGGCTTGTTTACCTCAAAATCTTGCCTTTCTCGCCACATTAAGTTAATGATTTATGAAACTAAGAATACTTCCGCAAATGAATGGTGCTTTAATGAAGGCTGTGAAAAATCGCCTTCTGCAGTAATTTTAGCGTTCTTTACCGTTACGTCTTCGTTGAGAAATAAAATACACGCTCTTCAACTATAAATTTAATTCAGTATAATGATGTCAGTGATATTGTGTTTTGAAAATAAGAAAATTCTATCATTTAGTTGTACACTGGAAAAAAAATTACTGCGATCGGTTCGAATTCTGATTTTCTCCACCTTATTTTGATGGTACACCGCTTGTTTACATTTCATCACACATATAAATATAACATTTAAGCATTTTAAAGAAAATCTAGCCTAACCCCCCAACCCCAAAATAGCACCAATACACCTTTTAAATTAATCCCGGCTTCTGCTGCAAAAAAATTGCGTGTATTCCTAAGTAATGCCATTTTGTGGATACTACATTTGTTGATATGCTAATTTGTGAAACATTTTATTCACAAAGGATGTTTACTGAAACCAGCTTCTCCTCTGTATTAAACCAAATTCTTGTTAAATGCATCAGTATCTGCTTGATAATTCTTCCCGTAGGGTTCTATGTAGGTTCATCTGGATACTGTAAAAATCTCTCAATAGAAACAGTAATAGACAAATTCACCCATCTATTTTGTGTCATGTTTGTTGTCGCATCCCAATTCATTTGGGTCCTTTAGCAGTAGTATTTCTTTTTTGAGGAAACAGCATTATATGCACCCCTCTAACAAACTTCCTGTCTTATGTTTTAACAGGCTCTGACGGTGAACAAACATCGTCAGTTAGATTTATGGAGTGTTGGCCATTCTCTGTTTTGAACGCATCACTATAACTGTCATCAAATATAAATTAATAATAAGAAATCGATTGTGGAACACAGTAGCCGTTACTCAAGAGTCGTTTCAAAATAGTAGCTTAAGAAAAATTTCTGTATTTTTTAGAGTTGAAGGAAAATGAAAGTATTTTTGGGGGGGTGCATTTTTTTGTCTGCAAGTGAGCTTATGAAAATGCTCATGATCACATTAGTACATAATCACTTGTACTTGTTGCTGTCTCAGAGTCAATCGATTCTTCATTTCCCCAAGAATATTTTTTAATTTGTATTTCCCGCGAAAACTTTCGAAAAACTGTAAAAAAAAAATACCCATAGATTTAATTTTTTGGTGGCATATATAAACACGTCTCTCCGCGATCAGATTTAATAACACGAGACATTGCGCTAATAAATAAACCTCGCGTAGTAAATTTTTTTCGCTTTTCTTAAAGTAGCTGAACATTGCTACAATGCATTTCTTTTTGTGATAAGTAAACCATGAGTTTGGAAATCAAACCATTCAAATGCATTGTTTTCAGGTGAAACTCGGATCTGATACGGGAACAGTGATTTTTGGCGTTGAGTATTTTAAGTCTTTAAAAGGTCAAGAAAACCTAGCTACTGCTTAAAAATCTACAACTGAAAACCCGCGTAGAAAACGTCCGATTTTTGTCATGGATAACTTTTTTTTTTTTGGAAAGTACGGTATTCAAAGCACCGACGAAATGACTTTGAAAAGGGCTGAAACACGCAAATGCCCTCCTGTTTACTCAGCTATGGGGCTCAGCCCACGCGCCTCGCGCCGCGCGTGTAGCTCCGCTATTTCGGTAGGATGAGAGCCTGGGGACGAGGTGCACTTCCAATAAACAAAATGGCCGACTGGCTCAGTCGGCTCAGTCGGTGGGGATACACACAGATTTGTGTAGTATATGGAACCGTCTCATGGCCCGGTGAGGGTGATGAGGCGGGAGGGTTACGACTTTGGTATCATGAGAGGAGTAACGTTTCCTACATTTCTGCCAGCAAGACATCGGGAGGTTACATGTTGGTATGTGAGTTATTGGTGTTTTACTCTTTCACTTCCAAGATTGCACTGACAAAATCAAAACGTTATTAACAAAGAAGTCCAAATTTCATTTCGTCCAATACTTAAAACAAATGGTACCATGAACTGAGGCTCAAGAGTAAGAACTGAACTCTGTGGATCCATAATTGACTCTGGTGTCTGGGAGTGAAAAGGTTTTTTAAATTTTACACTGTGTCTAGATACCCGGCAGCCGGGAACTGTTTTCAAAAAACTAGATACACGCCAGTGAGAAATTTTGACCAATTTTCTCGGAATAGCTCGTTTAATTCCTCTTAGAACATAAGATATTTGTTTAGAAATCTCAAGTGATGTGTAAATATTGCCTTGGGTTAAAAGTAGAAGCGACTGTTGAGTTTGGGCATAGAGTGAAATCTCCATGTGTTTGATAATTAAGTAAAGTTCTCACACACTGAGTCAACTCCCGATGAATATGTCCATAGAAATTATCAACGAAATCTCACCAGAGTATTTAGTGTTTGTTCAGAAATGCTAAGCGATTCTAAATAAAGGTTTTGTATAATTTGTTGTGGACAAATTCTCCAAGCTTGCATTTAGCATATTCTTTAAAATCTTGACTCACGGGTACGGTTTTCCAACAGTCGCTTCTACTTTTAACCCAAGGCAATATTTACCATTGTTTGAAATTCTTAAACAAATATCTTCTGTTCTTAGAGGAATTAAACAAGCTATTCCGAAAAAATTGGTCAAAATTTCTGACTTCCGGGTATCAGTTCATTCTAGTTTTTTGAAAACAGTTCCCGGCTGCTGGGTATCTAGACACTTCCTTTAAAATAATACAAACAGTTTCAATTAACAATTATACCGAACCTTCTTTTTATTTAAACATTTGTGCTCATTTATGTGGTTATTTACTCACTTTAATGTATCCATTTATTATTTTATATGCTTTGTTCTTCATTAAACTTAAGAACCTGTGGATTAAGAACCTTCTGGCAGAAATTTACCGTGGGGGCTGAGCACAGGTGGAATTGACTGATGCATAAATTTAAGTATATTCATAAGAAGAATGCTCTTAAAAGCGTTATTACATTTGTAAAGTCTCACTTGCTTAGAGATTAGATAAGAAATGAGGAGGTGATTACAAGAACTAGGATTTCAATTCCCACGGAAAACAATTTTTTGGTTCCGTGCTCAGAGGTCATGGGAAACCACCCGTAACAATTTTTTGGTTCCATGAAATTTATGGGAACCTGTCCCCTAAAGGTTTTTAATTTTAGTCAAAGTCATACATATTTGTGACCTTCTTTGGGAAAACGTACACTAACGATATTTCGTTATCGTTAGAAAACTAACGGATAGCTAACGGCTTTTCTAACGTTCTAACGGTTTGTCCAAACGTTCTAACGGTTTGTTCTGACGTTCTAACGATTTGTCCAAACGCTCTAACGATTTGTTCTAACGCTCTAACGGTTCGTTCTAACGCTCTAACGATTTGTTCTAACGCTCTAACAGTTGAATTGGTGGAAGTAATCGAGCGCTATTCCCTATTAAGCAATCTATTAACGGCTGGTTAGTTCATCTTGTTGTTATCAATGTATTGAGCGAAAGTTTTAAGTACAGCTGTCGATCGATAAACGGCTGAAAATTGAAAGCATCAAAATCACTAGTGATGTGATCAACGAGTAAAATAATAATCGAAATCGACTTGCTCTCGAAACGACTGCGCTTCAAAACAGGCCGTCCAATTTCTCCTGGAATGAAACTTCTACTGCATCGTATTGACAAGAACTACTGTTTGCAAACACGTATCTTGACTTGGGACTGTAATGTTTCCAAAAACTATATCAAGCAAGCCCCTCGATGTCTGATGAAAGTTTTTCAACAAGATGCCGTATCGGTTTCGTAAACAACTTTATGCAAATTTCGGTTGAAATTTGACTCCCGGGAATTTGAATACGCAGTGAAGCGTTGTGTGACGGACAACACATGAATAAAAGCTGTATTGAATGATTGTAGACTTTTTTAATTACTAGAGAGCCTCAGTTATTTAGGACTACAAATCAAATGGAAAAAAAATTAAAATCCCAAACCTTTCCCAGCCCATGCCTCTGTTCAATATCAGCATAAAAAGCAACTCGCGTGTTCATTAATCTTTTTTATTATCGACATTGTTCTAAAACGATTACAATCTTTCCTCTAGAATAAAAAATTCAACGTTGAAAATAAATCCTAAAAAACGCTTACAAAGTTCTTTTTGCACAATTCTTCCTTAGTTTGCCCTTTTAGCATACTTGATAGCACGACATCTATCATTGATCTTGGCTTTGATTTGTTTCCACAGTTTATCTCTTTCTGTAGTACATTCAACTGGAAATTTACTGAAAACTACAACTCTTAGAGAATTCAGCTTGCTGCTGTCGAGCGGATGTTTACCGTGGGTCCCATCAGTATTGCTTTCTTTGAGTTCTTCATCACTAAAGAAGTATGGGAGCAGCTTTACTGCGCATCTATGCCTCTCCTTTTCTTTCTGTAATGTTGCATATACGCTTTGCACTTTTCTTGGAGTGACGCAAGTCCGAATTACATCTTCTCCCACCGGGATTTCAGGTCTTTCCATGATACTGTCAGCGTTTACGGGCCGTGATGGTGTTTCTGGGGTAGCAGGGCCTGCTGGCGTAGCTGGGATGCTGGCGTTGACTTCGTCGTGTTGTAAAGTTGCCATGGTATCCATGTCAATCGTCAAAAGTTCTTGATTCGATAACAGGCCGGAAGAGTTGTAGGTCTCTTCACTCCTGAACTATAGGAAAAAAAAGAAATAGAATCGTAACTATTGTGTTTCCCGTATTCTTTTAGCCCATTTATTCGAACTGAGCTGCATTCAAAAGGACAAAAGGAAAATAATGCTTACACGGTACGTTAGTTTGAAATAGGCGTTTCCGAGAGGCCAAACTTATTGTGTACTAAATTCCAAGTTTTAGGCCCGGCGTCTAGCTGAGCAGTAACTCTTTCTCAGCTGTAATTTGACTTATGCCGAGCGCACTGAATAATTTTGCTACATTTTTTAAAAACTGTGCACTAAAGGAAGTAGCTACAATACGCCTTAGCGAGGTTCAACTTTTACGTTTATGCGTGACCTTCATACATTGTCTCTATTTCATTCACGCACGTAAAAATTACGCGACAGTGGAAATCCAGCTTAAGCCTTATTATTTAACTTACCACGGTCTCTAAAGATTCTAGCCGTTGTTCGATCCGTGACAACCTGCGCCCCAAGGTCTCCCCCAATGTGACAAGAGAATCTTCGAATCTGTCCATCATCTTAAGTCAAAATAAATAAATGCATAAATATAGACACACTTCCAGCAACGATACAAACTGCATTTAATGCTTTGTTTAAATTATGCCTTTCTTTCGTTTGATTTGCAACCTTACCAAGTTGATAGCAAAGTATCGTTAATATCTGAGGTAAATTCAAATCGCCCCATTCCGCGAAAAAAAATTGTCGCTCTTCGAGCAGTAACGATGAGAGAAGCGTGTCAAAAAAACACACGTCCACAAAAACTACGAAAGAAAACAGCAAGAAAAAAGCTTTTCGAGGGGGCGTGTTAGTATTTTTTGGTAACCACTGCAACTTGATTCTTGACGGAGAATAAAGAAGCTACATTGCTTTGTGCTTACCTTTAAGATTCGCTCGTGATCCAGGATCTGATTCTTTAGAAGATCGTACTCTCTTGTTTTTGCTTCAAGCTGCTTTTTAATCAGGCTGATGTTGTCTGGAGAATCAATTTTTTTCATGATGACGTCGTGGGAAGAATCAGGAGGGTTCAGTTTCTTGGTTGCGCTTTTACGTTTAGCTGCCAGGTCTTCTTCCCTCTTTCTCTGTTCCTTTAAAAATTCTTCGTATGGGTCTCCTGCGACGTGATCTTTCTAAAGAACAAAATTAAAAAAGAAGTATTAGTTTCAGTCACCGCGAGTTAAACAGATACATAAAATTCCGCAAACGTTTCAGTTTAAGCTACATTATCAAAATGTGAAAACGCTTCTTTACTCGGACTATAATCATTGAAACTACTGGTTATTACGAAAAATGTTCCTGTTTTGTTAAGAGGTGCTTTTTACAGACACAGTGTAAGTGCAATGAAACTTTCATCATTGAATGAATTAAGACATGAAAAATCATGAATATTTTGTTATTTAAAAACTCAGTGAGGCCTATTTTATTATTTTCAGCTTGAATCATTATTGCATCTTGAACATATTGCGGAAAGTATTTTGTTCTTTTCTTTTTTTGCCATTTAAATTGAGTCAGGAATCTGTATTTAGGAGGGTACACAGCGTACATAATCCATCCATAAAAGTCTATTCTTGTCAGTTAAAATTTTATGTGATTTTCCTAGAATGAAATTTTAATAGATCAATTAATAGATAATAATAATAACAAATTTCAATAGATCAATAAAAAATGGGATAAAGATTTACAACAAGTTTAGAAAATCATAACAGAAAGAATTGTAGATGATGTTTCAAAAGCTGAGTATACGTAGCAGACACATGCATTAAAACATTCAAGTTTGCTTAATAGATGTTTTTAAATAATTGGTGTGACTTAACCTTATGGATGATGTTTATGCAAGATGTGTCAAAAGTTGAGTAACAGACACATTTAACATTCAAGTTTGTTTTATAGATGCTTTATAGATGCTGTCTTTGTTGGTTAATTATTAACAAACCCCAGCCCAACCTCTAATCAGGGGGGAACCTCTATTCAAGGGACACTTGCTTATGGTCCTGAGGGTGTCCCCTGAATAGAGGTTTGATTGTATTTGTTTTATCTAGTGGTTCAAGTTTAATTTTTTGATTTCAAAGCTCACTTAATAACTTTCTGCGCCTTGCACTGTGAGTCTGTCGACTTTCTTGATCGGTATTATTATGATAATCTTTGATAACTAAGAATTTTTTATAGTCCATTTCTTGTACACTGTACAAGTTAAAATTCACACCAAACAGTATTGCATGAAACCTGAAATGATGCGACAATGGCCGCTATTGTCAAGTAAAATTTACCCTACGTTACAAATTTATTCTTCAGGTATTATTAAGTCAGTCCGATAATGAGTTTTTTGTGTGTCTTGCATAAAAATAGTTATCGTCTTAATATATTTTTTACCTCTTATTACCCTTCTCTGTTCAAATTAATAATAATCTAATAATAATCTTTATTGAGATTACTTTTTCATATAAAATATGGTTTT
>CALNXK010000269.1:480000-490000 GCA_942486035.1 Porites lobata
CTTGTATTCTTAGGTATTAAAGTGCAGATTTGGTTCGTACATTAAGTTGAGGACCGAAAATTTACCAATCTAGAAAAAGAAAGATAAGTTATGGTGAAAAAAAAAAGAACGAAAATATAAATATGAGCGGTCTTGACAAATGATTTTGAGCAGAACATATTGAACTCATTGTGCTGTAACTGAGGGCATAACTGTTTATCCTGTAGTAAGTGAGATCTCAGTGAAATGGGCTTTGAATTGTTGTGTTTAGTTGTTATTTTACAGAAACTACTGCCACTATAGTCAATGTAACTTAAATTATAGCGGAGCTCCCGCGCGCGCTTCGCGCGCGCGTAGCGGAGCACCATAGGTAAGAAAATTTGGTAAACTATCCATCTCAGAAAATTTGGTTATGACGTAGCGTACGTCCGTCCGTACGGACTTTCCGGGTAGTGGAAAGTAGTCCGCATGGACTCTTGGGGTAGGGGAAAGTAGAGATTTTTTGGCGGGAAATCGCATGGCGCAACGCGTTAACGTCGCGCAATTATATCGCGCAACTGGTTTTGAAAAAAAGAAAGCAAGTAGAAAGAGTCAGAGCGAGAAGAAGGAGAGAAAATCATAGTGAAAAACGCCGGCAAGCAGAACGAGACAGAGCTAGAATGAACAGACAAAGGCAACGCGAAAGAGAAATACAAAGGCAAAGAGAACGGCAGCAAAATAATGACATGATGACAGAAAGTGTTGTGTTAATGTCACTATGGCCCCGCGCTATTAACATTTTGATTTCAAACTGATCTCGGACTCGAAAATTCAGCCAGTAATTTAAAAATACAAGCAGGGAAGACAGAGGCTTTTCACTTTTCTCACCATAGTCACGCGTTGATCACGCTCTACGACCGTCCAATTTTTATGCTCTGATTGGTCAAAATTTGACAGGTGAGTTCATGCAGAAACTGATTTATACAGCATCTTCAACCTTGTTTACTTTCAGTTTGACAGCTGAAGCTGACAGAGTATTTTGTCAACTTGTAATGTTTTTTACTGTCTTTTTCCACTGGATGCTTAAAATGAAATACAGCTGGTATCAACAGTCTTCTTTGATTCATGGCTGGTTTGTTTATTGAATTTTTGGTCGGGAAATGCGCCGGTTGCCAAAGTTGGAAATCCGATTTCGGATGCATCGCTTTCGTTTTTACCTTGCTGGATGCGGGTTGAAAAGTCCCTCAAGCGATTCTGGCCTTACTTTATAGCTTTCAAGAGCTGCATCTCGAATGGTAAGCCTAAGTAATTATTGTATACAGTGTATGTTTGTTTTTTTATATCTAATTCCATGAAGTCGAGCGCAGCTAATGAGGCTAATTTATGCACGTTTGTATAAAGATCTGAGACAATGATCTGATCTAGTATATATAAGCTTACAGAACTTTAAAAAGCCTTTAGTCGATATTTTCTCTCCGCATATAGAACGAAAAAACGTTCCGAAGAGTATTTAGTTATAATTTTGGCTGTAGAAAGAAAGCTTGGAGCGATTTTCTTGCCTCGAGTTCATCTTTGAAAACAGTAAACACCAGGAAGCCGGCTAAAAGCTTTAAGGATTTTTAGAGACGCTTTAATACTTGTCTCCGTGAATGAAAATTGTTGTCTCTGTAAATGTTTCACCGAATTACATTTCTTTTATTGATTGTTAGTAGTCTCGTACAATTTTAATCGCTTTGCCGTTTGTTTTCAGTCGTTCATAAACAACGCTTGCAGGAGTACTCAAAATGCTGCTCGTATCAAACGCTTTTTAAGATTACACATCGTTATAAAACCATTTAATAAAAAAAATAAACACAATAAATTCTTTATTATGTTGAAGCGCGTAACTCTTTTAATGTTCACTGAAAATTTGGCGCTTGTCAAAACTGAGAACCGGCTGGCCGTATAGGTGATTTTAGGAAATTTTTGGAACGGTTTTGCTAAAAGCCCACGCGTGCTTCGTACGGTTCTGAAGATTGAATGAGTGCAATTTGTCTTGAAAAATTGTGAAATACTACATTTTGTGTGAGGTCTATATGATAAAAACAACGCCTCATATTACTGTTTCAGATGTGATGTATAAAAAGTATGAAATGTTGGTTTACACGCTCCCAGAGTTGTTGGCAAGATTTTGTTAAGTAAACTTGTCGAACGCAAAAAATTCGGCCTGATTTGTTTTCCAAAAATTCGTTTTCCAGGCCTAATCTACAGTGATCAAGAGCCATTATGGCTCTAAAATGTGATCGAAGGTAATTGCTATTTTTTGGGTGTATATATACGGCTATCAATTCGATGTAAGATTTTTTTTCACTCTAAAATCACTTAGCCTTAGCTTTCCCTTAAAGTTAACTGATTTGTGGATTACAAGTTTATTGTTTGCTTTAAATTATAAATCTATTAATGGGAGCTTCGCTTTTAGCCCTGGCTAAATCTATATATTATCATTATCTTTCCTTACCGTTTCAGTTTCACATTCTGCCTGAAACTACAATGAAGGTCACCCAGGATACAGTTACAATTAGTGAACTGATGAAATGGCCGTCTTATCAAAAAGGACAAACTGTTCAACTAAAAGATGCTGATCCAAATGAGCTTCAGCAGTTTATTGACAAGATGCCCGCCAGTGTCAAAGGTAAGAGTGTAAAATAAGGTTTTTGATGAAAAGAGGAATAAGATTAAACTTACTGTATGTACGTAAGTTTAGAGACAGGTTGCTCAAGCTTATGACGAGAGTAGTTAGTTTGTTTTTTTGAATTGAGAAGCATATGGTTAAACCCGTTCATATGTATGAATAGCTGGTCTTAAATATTTGAGATTGATGAGTGAAATATCCAGACTAAAGTTTATAAAGATTAACGCTTATGAATTTGGTCAACCGGCAATCCTTGCGTCAAAACGCGCTGTCAACAGTGTCAAGAAGGGTAGACTACAAGAACAACATCGATCTACTTAAAAAGAGCATGATATCGGGCTGGCCGCAGTTCTAGTCATTTGGAGTCAACAAATCAGATCATATTCAAGACTAGATGAAAGCTTAGGGTCAAATATTAGTTAGACTTTCTCAAAGCCCGTTTCCATTTTTCTTTCTTTCTTTTTTTTTTTAAGACTATTCCTCTGTGGGTAATTCATCAATCAGTGCTAGATGAATCCGGGAAGAGCTACATGATTGTATTTTTTGCCCCTTAATTCATTTCGTTGTTTCTAAAGACGTATCTCACGTTGGCCCAGAATGTTGAAACACTCAATAGCGCTAACCTATCCATCGCAAAATTAAACAAGACTTACCTGTAACTTGAAGTTTGATTGAGATTCTACCGAGTTATAAAGTAGTGGGAGCCGGTAAAAGTAAAAAGGAAACATCTCTTGACAAAGAGTATTAGCCTGCACAAGGCTTCAAACTAGATTAACTAAAAGAAATATACATGTAGAATACTCCATTGAAAGTACGCGCGTACGGTTGACGTATCCGAGAGATGCAAAAACAAATTCGTGCTTAAATACCGCACAAAGCACTTTCCATGTGGTTTTGTGTTTCGTATACATGTTCAGTATACATACCGAGAGATCATTCTGTCAGCCTTTTTTTTTAACGATTTCCAGAGTGCTAAAATGATAAACTTGCTGCTACACATTGTGAAATGACTTGAAAGGAAACGACGTCTCTGTGCGTGACGTCGTCGTTTAAAACCTATAAGTATTAAAATTAGAACGAGGGTAAGGATATGAGGTACAGGCGCTGATCTAGGATAGCTACTGACCGATTTTCTAACAGCGAACGCCGAAAGCGCAAGGTTCTAGGGAGGTCCGGGGGCATTCTCCCCCTCTGGAATTTTTCGGATTTTAACTTCCTAAACACCCTTTTCCTTGGTTTCTGAGTCATTCAGACAGGATATTGGCCAGTTGCGGATGCATCCTTGCAAATCGGCAGATCACTTCATCAAGGTCAATTTCCGTATTGTAGTGGATATGAAGCAAGGCGAGTCCAAACCATTTTCAAGATTAACTTGGAAATTTTTATATTAAAAATGTATTTATTATAAAAAATTTGACCGATTCCCATAAGTCGATCTGTAGAAACTGGTGTGGATCCGCGCCTGAGGTAATACAGGATTATACTATTAGTTACCGTTTTGCTTTAAAGAGTTGCCTGCTGAAAATAAATGAGTTTGAGCAAAGTGGCCGGTTTGAATTAGCTTAATAGAAAAATAGCTCCTATATGGTCTCAACAAATTACCTTTTTGAATGACTACGAAGCAACTCGCCAAGCAAGGATGCTGCAAGCACCTATAACAGGTCGGAAATTAAGCGCGAAACTCACGAACCGCTGTCGAGGAGAGAGTAGCAATACTCCTAGGCATGTTTCAAGCTAAAGAAAACTGGATAAGTACTGCCCGTTCTAGAAGTAACCACTAAATAAATGTAATAAATATCAACCACTAATGCAATACTAACCATTAATGTAATAAATATCAACCACTAATGTAATAAAAAAGTTAACTAATAATAATCATCATCATCATCATCATCATCGTAGTAATAATAATGGGTCTTTATTTCACATAAGATAAAGATACATATCCGATGTTACAACTGTTTATGAATAAAACATTAAAAAAAACATAATGAAATAAATAATATAATCATAGAATCCTAACTATCCTGTACTAAGGTTGAGTTTAAATATTAATCTATTTACAAAGGCAGACATGAGATTATAAGAACAGACTTTCTTTGAAGGAATATATGAAGCTAGCGGGTGATTGTTTATAGAAGTTACTTTCTTAAAAATTTTACAGTCTTGATTCTATTAATTAACAGATCCTTGATTGAAACGGGGTAAGAAATAAAACGGCGTTTATGACATCCATCTAAAAAGTTCTGTATAATATTAAGATTAGGTTCAGAAGCTCCATATACAGGTAAACCGCCATAAATAAAATTTAGGCGAAACTAAGACAGTGAACAAGTGATCTATTTCTGCTGGTGAATATTGCTTTTTTCTAAGGGTCCTTAAAACATGGAGACATTTATTTGCTTTAATTAATTTGAGATTAACATGCGCCCGAAACAGGCTTACAATCACTCTGGATCGTAACCCCCCAAGACTACTGCATTGAGAAATGTCGAATACGGGGTTATATTGAGAATTGTTGCCTTTACTTCTGAAGATAAGTTCTTTACATTTTTTTTGGATTGCAAGAGATGTTGTTCTCTTTAGACCATGTCATAAATTGTCCCACAAGGTTAGGAGACGGATCACATTGATTACTAACAGGAGAAACTAGTGTAGACTGACCAGCATATTAAAGTAGAGCAGGAGCATTGTTAAAAGAAATTTCTAGGTCATTCAAAAATATATTAAATAGATAAGGCCCGCTTACGCTTCCTTGGGTGGTCCCCTTGTTAACGACCTTCCAGTTGCAGAGGTGATTATTATAGAAAATTTGCTGTTACCTAGCAACCAAGAAGCTATGGTACCAATTAACGATGTAAGGATTGAGGAAAGCTGCTTAAGTTTAGCTGATAACTTGCTATGATTTACGGAATCAAACGCTTTGCTAAAATCCATTGTAAACAAAAGAACTGCCTTACAGTCGTCGTTGTCTAGTTGTCTATATACATGGTGTTGAATAGATAATAAGCCGTTTGTGCAGTTACCCCCTTGCCTGTGTTCAAATTGGCTAGGGCTAAGGCTATTTTTTACAACCGCTTTTACATGGGTGTGGTACACAACTTTTTCGAATGTTCTTGCGATCACGGACGTGACTTTGATGCCTCAGTAGTCCGAATCCTCTTTGGGGATGTCGAACTTCGGTAGGGGGTTGATGTTCGCCCTCTTCCAAGAGTCCGGCCAGGTGTGAGTTGACAGCGACAAATTCCAGACTTGGGCTATAACCGGCGTTAATAGTTCGGCATAATAAAAAACTTAACCACTAACGTAACAACTTTGCGACCATTAATGTAACAAACTCAAAGAGAACAGCTGATTGGCTATTTAGAATTATTAAGATTTATAAAAAATCCCCCTGCTTTGATGTCAGGCATTGCTGTTTCAACGAAATAAGTCGTTTAGGACTTGTTCTATACCCGAAGATTTGATTGCCAAGGCACAGTGGCTCAAAAATGTTGCAAAACGTTAACTCTTGTGGGAAAGTTTTAACGACCAGTCTGAAAGTGACAATGTTGAGTGACCTTGTAAATAGGGGAGACTCCCTACAGTTCTCTACATAGCAGGGCTCTGCCTTAAAGGGGCACTGAACATTATTTTTTTTACACTGAAGTCGTTTGCATGAGATGGATACCTTTTCTTCGAAAAAATGGTAGAGTAAGGGGTTTACGTTTTCAAAGAAATTGTGGTGTTGTGTCAGTTGGGGAATGATTTAAAAACTAAGGATTTTGAACTCAGGGCAGAGCCTCCTCAGGGACCTCAAGCACAAGCATTAACAGTCTCTGATTCGCCAGTTTATCATGCATTTGCACGCCATCGGATTTACAACCCCGATACAAATACAACATAGCCTTCCTCAAGTAATACACCATCCAAAGCAGTAAAGATGTTAAACATGGATGCCTGCGAGAATAACTGCCACTGAGCAGCTTGGCCGAGCCTTAACCTAGAACTCTAGAAGCACATATGCAACAGTCGACGCGTTTTGTTACTTTCAACACAGGTAGCCCAATTTCGAAATATGAGTATCGGCAAACAGCGGCCATGTTGCGTAACATTCGAAATATAAAGATTTGTATGGGAAAAAATTTATCGTTTCCGTGACCTACGAAAAGGATTTCAATAAAAAACAGCTTACCTTGCATAAAGTGTGTGCTACGTCTCTCTTGTGAGGTCCATGGGCCGATTTAAGGCCGTTTTATGGGTTGTACTGTAAACGGTTTTCTCTCTATATAAAGGTTTACCAAGGCTGGGGACTCCAGCGAAGCGGCCCGACGGATCCACCGAAGGAAAACGGCCGGAAATTCGCTCCAACGGCTCCAGTCGCCTCCAAATTCCGCCTAGTTAACACACAATAGTTCTGCTTTCCACTCGTGATTTTGCTTCAAGACGCCTTTGCATCGAGAGCGAATCAAAGATCGCCAATCTCTTCAACCTTTCCCGTCTGAAGCCATTGACAGAAACTTGGTTTGAACTCCGCGTTACCGTTGAAAGATAGCGCCACGGCCTGAGACTCAAATTACTCACAGTCGGGGTGGGAGACAGTCTCTTGCTCCCGTTGACATCAATACCCGAGAAAGAAAACAACAATTTGCCTTGAATCTCGGACTTAGATCCTCAAAAAAACTTCGCTCGCTCGGGTTTTCTTCTGAGCTCCCAGCCGCGAAAAAACAGTGAGGAATTTCTTCAGGGCAAATTTGTCAAAGTTGTCGCTCGATCATTTGACTTTTCTTCTAAACGACAACTGAGTATTTTCTTCAACTTCCACTTTTCATTTGCACATATTATCGGTGCATGTTAAACCGCACAGGAGAGCAGATTTGCTTAATATTTGCCTCAATTTTACCGCGCTCGCGTTTCTTCGCGTGCACCAACGGGCAAATAGTAGATGGCTAACTGACCAATCAGAGCACGCGCTTTACTTTTGTTATGTTATAAATAAACCTCTCCTGGGCGACTTTGAGTGATTAATTTCCTTGTCTGAAACTCTTACAGAAAAAATGCAAGATTTACGTGGAGCAGGCGTACAAACTCCTATCCCAAGGCCATCAAGAGAAGTACGGCAGCGCGAACCAGATTTAGAGAGGCAGCTCAGAGAAATGCGGCAACGCGAAGAAAATTTGCAAAGACAGTTCTGGGAGTTACAGCAAAACTCGCAAAGACAGCAGCAACGCGAAGGAAACCTTCAAAGGCAGCTGAGGGAGACAAAGCAACGTGAAGAAAACTCACAAAGGCAGCTGAGGGAGACACAGCAACGTGAAGAAAACTTACAAAGGCAGCTGAGGGAGGCACAGCAACGTGAAGGAAACCTTGAAAGGCAGCTGAGGGAGACACGGCAACGTGAAGAAAATTTGCAAAGACAGCTGAGGGAAAAAGACCAGGAAGTAAATGAACTAGAGTTAAGTCTTTCATTAGCTCAGCAAACAATAAGTGAACAACGACGACAGGAAACATGCGACTGGGTTATTTCCCGTAATGAAATTCAGATGACAGAGAATTGCCTAGGGAGGGGTGGTTGGGGAAGTGTCAATGAAGGTACCTACTGTGGCTGTACTGTGGCAGTGAAGCAAATCCATGACCTGATTCTATCCCGCCATAACAGGCTTCTATTTGAAAGAGAAATGAATATTGCTTCAGCTTGCCGCCATCCCTGTTTGCTACAGTTTATTGGCGCCACAAATGATGAAGGAAGTCCGCTATTTGTGACAGAGCTCATGGAGAAAAGTTTGCGAGCTTTGTTTGAAGAGCGGCCGCTTTCCGAGACAGAAATACGCGTCATTTCTCTGGATGTGGCTCGTGCTCTTAACTATCTTCATCAGAAGAAACCATCACCAATCATTCACCGGGACGTCAGCAGTGCCAATGTGTTGCTATGGCGACAAGGTGACCAATGGAGAGGCAAAGTGTCAGATTATGGCACTGCTAATTTCATGCAGCAGACCATGGCAGTGGCTCCTGGAGCTACGATTTACTGTGCGCCTGAAGCACTTTCGTCAAATCAGACTCCGAAGGTTGGTAATTGTTTGTTTTAGATCTGAGTACTGCCTGACTATTTGATAGCGGCACAATTTGGTGGACTTGGTTCATTATTGATTATTTCAAATCAGTTTGGTACTTTTACTTTTACCGGTTCCTTTAGACAAAATTTTGTTTCCGCATAAAGAAAGGAAAAAAAGCTGTATTCGCGTGAGGGAGATGTCCTAGATTAAGAAAAGAAGATGTTGGTTTGCCTATGTCATTGAACCAAGCGTACTCATAAAATCACCTGAGTTGTTAGGATTGGATCGACATAGTGTTATTTTCCGAGAGCTTGCTTTTCATTTAAAACAGAGTGGAGCTAATTACCATTTAGACAACACCAGTACATATCTATTGTTCTTTTTTAGGTCGACGTTTACAGCTTTGGTGTTCTGTTATGTGAAATGTCTATCGGGGAACTTCCAGACCCTGAAAGGCGTGACGAGCAAGTTGTTCTTATGTCGAACCGCACTTTAAGAGGCCTAGTTCGGCGATGCCTGCTGACAGATCCTGAAGCGAGACCAACCATGCAGGAGATCATCGATGAACTATCAAGAGCCTAGTAACATCGGTTCTGTCAGTTGTCGCTGCTGATAGAATGGGCTGGCAATCTATAAAACTGTCTATTACGGAAAGTCAGGTCGAATTGTTTGTCATGACAAGGTTGTTTACAGAAGTATTTCTAGAAAAAAATAACAAGCTTAAAAATCGTCGTATATCATGAAAAATTGGTGTTTTTGTCAAATCAGTTTTACACTCAGCGAAGTGTGTTTATTTCACACCAAAGAGAAAGCGAGGTCTTTATAAAGTTTAGTAATCATGCCCAAAAGCCATATTTTTTTACATTTACCATTGTGGGTGATGGCAAATAGATGCTCAGAATTAACCTTGGTAAAAGAAGTAAGGCCTGCGACGATATCGCTGAGACGTCATTTCGATATCCTAAGCTTGCTTTTTATATGAATATTTGCCTAACAATGTGATAACGTTGAAAACGTTTTTTTCTTTATTCTAACATTTTATTCTATTGGTTACTTATAAAATATTTTTTGAATTAATTCTGACGAAAGTCATGCACATAGAATAGATAATATTAATTGAAGACAAGAGTAGATAATTTGATAATGGCAAGTTTTAGGATATGAAATTAAATCTAGTAGGCCCATTAGGCTTTTTCAATTAGAGTTCTCTATCCAATAGGTAGCTTACTCATGGAATAGAATTTGCCTAAATTCATGTTACTTACTTATAAAGTAGGTCATGCGTATGAAGTAGGCATTGTGTTAGATCGACAATATTGAGTGAAGAAACAATTAT
>CALNXK010000269.1:495000-530044 GCA_942486035.1 Porites lobata
TTTACATCACCGCTAACAAGAGCGCCTTGATACATACTAATCAAATCCTCCTTTCTAGCAATCGGCTGGAGGTATCTCCATGATCTTTCACACACGTTTTTAAAAAGATTGAAACTACTATGAGGTGAAATTGCATGTCAAAAGCGCTTCGTTTAGTACAGATAACAGTCGAACATCAAGATTGTCAATTTTTTACCGTATTTCTAACCAAAAAAACTTCATCCCAAAATATCTCGATAACGCTCTTACAGATTTCGCTTAAACTTCACGAACATCGAGGCAGCTATCGTAGGTAAAAGCTCCAGTAAACGATTTTGGAAGAACAGTTCCCAGTGCCGAGAAATACTGCTGCAAGTAAAATAGGTAATGGCGTCATTTCGTTGCTATGACAACTCCGATGTCATTGCAACCCTGATCATAACCAATTTTCTTCTTTATCTAATACAACTGTGGTGTCAATTTTTCCAAACCCTTGTTTATGGCGACGCAGTTTACGCTCAAACTTGGGAGGTATTGACCTTGAAAAACTATATCGAGCCACCTTAAAAGTTTCCAAAATCACCCATACAGCCAGCTGGTTCTCGTTTCTATAAAGCGAGCTGCCAGTGTGATCGAGTGTTTGAATGAACTTTAGAGTTACGCTTCAACATAATAGCGAATTTATTATTTTTTTTGTTATTTAATTGTTTTTAGTTATAACGATGTGTAATCTTATAAAGCGTTTGATACGCGCGCGACATTTTTGAGTACTCCTGCAAGCGATGTTCATGAACGATGAAAACAAACGGCACGGACAAGCGATTAAAATTGCAAGAGAGACTATGAACAATCAAAAAAAGAAATATAATTCGGTGAAACATTTACAGAGACCACAATTTATTAAAGTGTCTCTAAACCTGAGTCCTTAAGCGTAAAGCTTAATCCTGCTTCCCGGCCCGGTGTTTACTGTTTTCGAAGGTGAACTCCTCGAAGCAAGAAAATCGCTCAAATCGCTCAAACCTGATACTAGGTCAGATCGTTGACTCAAATCCTACAAACGAGCATAAACTTGCCGCATAAACTGTCAGCGTGAACTGTGCAAGACTTAGATAGATATATAGATATAACAAAAACAAACATCAAATACAATAATTACTTAGGCTTACCATTCGAGATTCAGTTCAGTTACTTCAGTTACTTGAGACTTTTAAACCCTCTTACGCATTAAGGTCTCGGTAAATGAAAATTTTGGTACATTGCTCGATTTTGTTTTTTTTGGATTTTTGGCATGAGTGGGTCCTAAATTTTATTTTGGCAGAAAAAGAAAATCAGAAAGTGCTTTTTAACCCTTCTAAAATGAGCTTTTTCTGAGCTAACCAGCCAAGCGTGGACCTCGCGCTAAATCTTTAGAGCTGATTTTCTCTCACTCTATTTCAGACGCAAAAATCAAAATTCTCCGACCTCCTGTCGGGACAGGTTTTAAGCTATCGCTTTGAAACTTTCAGATATGATGGATAATGATATAGACTCAAAAAGGGTGTGAGGAATTTTCCGATTTCCCTTTGTAACTCATTTTATGTCAGTTTCTTTGCGTAAATCGCGCTCGAGATTCGACTTTTTAGTTTGAAATGTAATAATTCCCCTAATACGAGACATATGCAAATTTCCTCACACTCTTTTTTAGGTCTTTTATCTGTCAATCAGATGCAATAAAAAGAAAGTGAATATTTAACAACGCGAAAGGGCTGGAGCTTCAGCAGTAAACTCGATACCTCTGAGTTCGAGAGCAAAAAACTTAAGCGCCTTTTGAAATTCGATGAAATAAAATATTTTATAAGGTAATTTAGTCTTTTAGCTTTAATTTGATATATAACTTGCCTTTGTAGCGAAAATACTCGCGCGACTAGAATTTTTCTCTGTGGGCACCTCGTTTTCCTTTACCGAGACCTTAAGCAAGGTGAAATCGAATTACCGAATTTTGACAAGCGACGCATTTCTCAACCAAAAACCCAGTAAACAAACCAGCCATGAATAACAGAAGACTCTTGATAGTAGACGGACAGCGGTCGGAGGTCGGTGGTCGGTGTACGGTCACGTGATTACCAAATTTTCTGGCATGGGTAGATTTACTTAGCTATGGGGCTCCGCCCACGCGCGCGCGTGGAGCCCCGCTATAACGGAAAGCCTCAAAGTTTGCAGAAGACTTTTTTCTGAATTTTTCTTTTTCCCAACAATTTAAAAAAACTTACATACTCAAAAGAATAAAGAAAAAGTACCATGCATACAGCTCTGAATGAACCTAGCAAAGCATACTTTCCACACACGTTCGACCTGAAGTTTTCGGACATCTTTTTCGGTTTAACTTTACTGTAGTTAGATTAGTTAGCGGGGTTCGCCGAGATGGTAAGGGCCTCCCCTGCCCTTTTTCATAAGTTGGATTCCTTTGCAGGTGTTCGGTCAGCGACATAAGTTCGGCTTTTAGGATTCGGCTTGGCTTCTAGGAAACGATTCGGCCGCGTTTTTTGCGCCTCTTTCGGATGGACTCACCGCCGGCTTTCGTCTTCGTCGTCGTCGTTGTCGTCGTCACTGCAGTTTCCCGCTTAGTTGCGCCAAATTCAGTTCATCACACTTCACTTGATAGTCATTGCGCTGAGCAAGTGAAGCATTCACTCGCAAGGTTCAACCAGACAGTGATTATTTCAATACGTAACTTAGTATACTAAAGACGTAAGGCCATCCAGCTGCAGTGAGAGGACCTCATTTGGCCTCTACTTACAGGCTCAATAGTCTCTCTGGTTACAGGTAGATAGTCAGGTTAGTCTTGCAAATTCGAGTCTAATCCTACCTCTGTACCAAATGTAAGCAATACCGTATGCGAAGCGAAAAGTTTTAAATGCGCGTTGATTTTCAGACTTCGAACTTGTGGTGGTAGCCAGTTGACAGGTTTAGTCTTACAAAGAAGATAATTTGCGACAAGGCGTTTCTTCCCGCGAAGAGCCAACACCTTGTTGCAGGTTGCCAGGGCAACATGGGACAATCCAAACACCACAGGCTAGATCGTTTACAAATCGTAAGCGTAGGAAGTCTTCGAGACCAATCTACGACGCAGTTTCATCGCTGGAGGAGCACTAACAAGCCGATCGGCCTTTAGGCAACGTTTTCTTAGTAGCCTTCCAAGTTATTACGAGAATGCTATTTGGCCGAATATTTCGGGGACACACATGTGGAGGCCCACCATACCTTGCTATGAGTGTCCCTGAATGGCGTTTGGGTGAAAACTTCGCAGGTTATAGATAGTCCTTTGGTAATTAATTAGCAGGAGAGGATACTATGGCGTGGCATCGTTGACATTAGACGATTTAGTTTGTCTTCTTGTTAATTTTGTCCTGCTGGAGAGTTTTCTTCTTAGGAAGCCCTGCATTGCACAACGCAGGCACAGATCGTCTACAAATGGTAGGCGTACGTAGTCTTCACGTCGACCGTTCGTCAGGCTATTGGTTTCTTTGCCCTGAAAATGAGAGTGGCCCGCAATGTACAACCCCCGACAGCTCTTGCCTATTTACTTTTTTCCCCTTGAATCTGGAAATGTGAATAAAATTCTTTTGAACGTATTGTATGTGATTGAATTGCGGGTCCATTACTACATCAAGGGAAGCGGCCGGCCGAGGAAAGAAGAACAAAGAACCTCCAGACGTAGAAAAAGATAGTCTAGTTAATGAAGTAGGCGAGGTAGCTGCCTTTGCGGGGATAAATTGAGAAGAAGAAACATATAGGTCCAATACAGACAATGATAATGATGATGATAATGATGATGACGACGACTATGATGTTGATGATCGTTTGCACTAAGACATCATTGTGCTTCTACTTAATGTATTTTATTTGCCGTTGGGTCATTATTGAACTGAAGAAAACCACGCTAAAATGTAAATTGGCTACTTTGCAAACAGAAGCCTATGACATCATAGTGAAAACGACTTCATCATTAGGAAGGCAAGGTAAAGTCAGAGGAGACAGCATATAGCAATAACTTTAATGAGCTGTCTTAACTAATGCTGATATCCGTAAGGGCCTTTTCCACCCCTCCCGCCCTTTTCAATTTTTCATAAAAATTCTTAGTCACCGTACTTCTGAAATTTACAGGGTGTTTCAAAAGTTCGTTCCGATTGTAATTAAATTGTATTTTGCGCAAAGCATTTAATGCTTCCGCAAATGTAAAGTGACTCAGGTAGGAAATTTATCTAAATAACCGTTCAAAGCAATTTCAAACTAAAATTTGAAGACGTTATGATATTTTGAAAATTTTTCCCCAAATGTGCACGTACGCGAATTTTTTCCCGCCATATTTTCCTGCCATTTTGTAGGTTTTCTATTTTCGTTTTTTGGCGTTTTCTTTTGTTTTCTCTACTCTTTCACGAAAATAAAGGTTTAAACTGTTTGCGTTAGAGCTCAGGCATCTATTTTTACGGTACTCTGTCCATTTAGTCCAAGAATTTGTCAAATTGTTGAACAAGTCTGAACGATGAGAGAACAAGTGGTCAAAAGTAAAGACCTTACAAGACAAACCAAGGAGAAGATGGCCGTTTTTTTTTTACAAACTATGTTAAAAATGTTATCGAAAAAGCTGTAAGTATATGCGTAATAATTCAACGAGACTGCAAGGTAAAAAGAAAACTTCAACTTCATAATATCAAAGTTTCGAGCACAACGGTATGGAGATATGTGACCAACAAAGGTTGGAAAGCCTTGAAGAGACAAAAGGAGGTGGACACTTAATGCAGGCATGGCATCAGAAGAGTTTGCAAACTTTATGCCAAAGGACGACCGGCCGGCAAACTCACGTGATGCGAACCCTCTATTACCCATCTGGATTATCGTAGATGAGACAACAAAGAAAAATCCAGCCCCCAAAACACTGGACTAGCTAAGACAGCGACCACGCCTTACCCGAAAATTGTGAATTTAGACACGCTATGGGAGCTCGTACATTCTATACCTCACCGCTTAGAAAATATCAGAAATCATAAAGGAAGACATTCTGGTTGCTAATATTTCAGTTAGTCAATGTTAAATGAATAATGAATAACATGCTTAGGTTTACAAAAGTTATCTTTAATAATCAGTGAAATTTAAGTGAAGAAAAAATCGGAACGAACTTTTGAAACACCCTGTATAGTTGAATTTTTGTTATGTCTGATTTCTTGTTACGCGGTTGTTAATGTCGCATAGTCCAATGTTAGTTGAGACAGCCACCAATATGTTATAATTAAAATTTAATTGGCCGGCCGAACTTAACCGTTGAACTACTTCACCTCATCATGGGCTTATATGGCCGGCTTCTTCTTTTTTCCGATACCTACGCCTTTTTAGGATTTTGGATCCCAGTCTCCTTAAGGTCTTTTGGTGGAGGAACATGACAGATTACAGCAGCCCATTTAAGGTAGAGCTGATTTATGCTGGTGCAAAGTTTAATCAAAGCTGACTCGTTCGGTCTGAAATAGCAAAATCGGCACATTGAATTTCCTCTTAACGCTTTGTTTGTAAGAAGCTAAGGTTCGTAGCTTGGGTAAACATTGCACAACATCAATCAGCCCAAGTAATAATCCAATGTGGCACAAGGTATGTGGATTTTTTTATATTTTTTTAGGCGATTAGTTTTTTGGTTCAATCCTTTCGTCTTTTTCCGGTTTTCGATTCGAGTTTTTGATCTGATTCCGGATTCGGCGTCGAAAAACGTGAAGGCTTGGTATAGACAAAGTTTCCATAGCAAGCCGCCAAATATCCCTGCGTATCGTCCGGGGGACCCTGGTGTGTTTCATTCGAGGTGTCAAGGTTTTATTGACGCATGTCACACTCCTCGGTCTTGCTCGGACGTCAAATTCTTAGAAGCGCACCCCATCTATATGGACTATTTAATTTTCTGTAAACAGCTAACTCAATTTTTTAATAAAAACGCTTAGTCTAATGTGTTGTCTGTGTGGTGTTTCCTCTTACTTTAAAGCTAAGCCTTTAGAGTAATTAATTATAAGTACTAGTGATGATTTGATTTGCAGGGATTTTTTTATGTTACAAAATGCTTTTTGTAATAACGGCAAAAAAAATAAAACAAAAATAAAACACTTAGTTGTGAGTGCGATGTCTTTTAACTACGCATAGTGAGTGACATTGAGTGTCGCATCAGTTTGTTTGCTACGAAAACAACAACAACAACAACAAAAAACACTCAAAAAATTAACTCATTTGATTCAGGTGCGTCGGAAATCAACAAGTTTATCTTTTTTGGACTCCTCCCGGCCACTTTTTTCTTGGGTGAATGGACGAACATTTTTTAGGCGCGCCATCTCAAGATCGCACATGGCTTTTTTCGACCTTTGCGTACTGCATTTTGGATGCGTTCTTGAAGAAACGCATAGCACTGCCTATTTGGAAGTCGTACGTGAGGTGCTGAAGGAAGGGCAGAAGCTTAAATATCAAGGTTAATGTGACTGAATTTTACGTAATTAAATGTTGATGAAAAATAAAGTTTAACAAACGAGAGATATATCATCAGCTTCTTTGTTTGTTTGTTTGCTTGTTTTTTTTTTTGTCAATTAAACCAGCACTAATAAATTTTACATAAGTTAGATTATGTTGTAACGAACTTGCTTCTCAGGAAAAAAAATAAAGTGTGACCAACACAATGCCGCTTCACCATTGCATTTTTTCTTTAAACCGATAATGAATAATTTAAAAAGTTTCATTTCAGGAACATCGGACGTCGTCTTTTCAATCTTTTTTTGCTCGAACATCGCCGCCTTGAAGACGTCTTTTTGGGCGTGCCCTCTGAAGACCGACCACATCAAACTGAATGCATGTGACGTATACTCTCTAGAAGCTCATTTGGAAGTTTATTTTTCTGGCTGCCTTCCTGAAGAAACGTTTATCGACGCTCATCAAAAGCTTCATTTCAGGAACATCGGACGTCATCTTTTAAATCCTTTATTGCTCGAACATCGACACCTCGAAGACGTCTTTTTGGGCACGCCGTCTGAAGACCGACAAAATAAGACTGAATACATGTGGCGTATACTCTCTAGGAGCTCATTTGGAAGTTTTTTTCGGCTGCTGAGTTCCTGAAGAAACGCATATCGACGCTCATTACAGCTAGAAAACAATACAAAAGTTCTAAAGGTAAGGCAGATATCTGTTTATGCTCTAACTGTTAGATTATCTCTTTGGATTTCAGATTTAGTGCATGAAGTTAGCGTTCGACAGTAGCGTCTAAGATGCAAGGAAGAATGAAACGGAACGTAAGTACATTAAATCTGATTGTGCTGATACATGCACTAATCCTCGGATGACACTAAAATTTATTCGTTCACGCCCCAGCAGGATTCAAACCTACGACATTTGTTTATTTACTGGTTCTCCTAGTGAACCAAAGAATGTACTTTTCAAGACTCGGAAAACCCAAACGATGCGGAGAGAATTGGAATCTGTTTGATGATAGCTGACTGCAGCTAGTCTAGCAGACAATTCCAAGGCCTTTTAAAGGAAATGGAGTCTGCGATTGGTTTCCAGGTGCGCAACAAAGCCTTTGTATTGATGTCATTGATCCTGTATTTAAGAAATACATTGTTTAGGTCGAAGACGTCCAGCCGTGATAAGGTCCATCAGCAGTGATGTGCAAGCTGTAAGCACCAGAATATAGGAAAATCGATCGTCTTCAAGAGGATAAACAACCTTACCAAAACAGGGTCGTTTAAGAATAGAGATTTGAAGTCAACTGTGCTAATACTTCATCAAAAGTCGTAACTTCATTGCTTCATTAGCAAGCAAATCGATATGAAATGTTAATGAGATTCAAACGCCAGAGTGTCTGAGAAAACCTGCTTATAATTAGTTTAAAGTTCATTTTCAACTGCTATGTTAAAACTGTCGCTTTGATGATCTGTTTGAAGAAGCTTTTTGTTCAGGTCTGTGCGATTCCAGAAGTTGTTTCCAACCCGCCGCAGTCGTAGCCGGCCCATATTGGCATTGGGATTTAAACACGTGACCCTCGGCTACCATATTCAAGCCAAGTACAGGAAAGGTAAAATATGTTTATGCAAGCATTCTGAAAGGAAATGAAATAAAAACCTTTGATTATCATTTCAAGTCACGACTTTCACTCTAATAGTGATCGTATTGGAAGCTCTACAAAGATAATTAAATATCACGTTTAAATGGAATACAAATCCAAGAGGTCGGAGTATCCGAAACAACAGTTTGGCTACCGCGTAGATAGACCAAAACTAAAAGGAGGAGCATCCAAGGATTAAAAGGGATTGTTCCATGCAAAGATAATTAAATGTCACGTTTAAATGGAATACAAATCCAAGTGGCCATATCCGAAACAACAGTTTGACTACCGCGTAGATAGACTAAAACTCAAAGGAGGAGCATCCAAGGATTAAAAGGGATTGTTCCATGCAAAGATAATTAAATGTCACGTTTAAATGGAATACAAATCCAAGTGGCCATATCCGAAACAACAGTTTGACTACCGCGTAGATAGACTAAAACTCAAAGGAGGAGCATCCAAGGATTAAAAGGGATTGTTCCATGCAAAGATAATTAAATGTCACGTTTAAATGGAATACAAATCCAAGTGGCCATATCCGAAACAACAGTTTGACTACCGCGTAGATAGACTAAAACTCAAAGGAGGAGCATCCAAGGATTAAAAGAGATTGTTCCATGCAAAGATAATTAAATGTCACGTTTAAATGGAATACAAATCCAAGTTCCTGAGAAACATTTCATTTAGGCCAGAGAATTACTGATAGAAGTCAGGGAGCGGAAAAGCAACCCCAAAGTCTCGTCTCTTTGGCTATTACTTAGAAAGCCGTGATTTGAACGAAACACCTGGCAGATCATAGGTAAGTAAAAAAGAAAAATACCAACACGTTCAACCCAACCTTGCCAAAAAAAAAAAAAAAAAAGGAAAGGAAATTGATGGTAAAAGAACTCACTATGCGCATTTGCTAAAGTTGTGAACTTCCAGGGCACTACTTAAATTGCAAATTGCAAAATAGACAACAGGAGGAGGCTATGCTGGCTACATGCAGCCGTGAATTGAATTACCTGGAGACAAATCGTAATATTAAAACACTTCTCACTTTATTAAAACACTTCTTCTCCTTCAATAGACATCTCATGATCCATGAAATTTGCTTAATTTACGTTCTAATTCGCTTCGCTCAAACTAACGTAAATCATTTTACCCTTAAATTCCCGTAATACAAACAAATCACACGAGAAATAAGGTAGGATGCGTAAGCGGATCCAAAACACTTTATTATAAGATAGATAGATACTAATACAGAGTGGACTGCAAAAAAGAAATTGTTGTTGTTCTTTTTTAAAATTCTTTACATACCACTCCAAGCAGAAATTAATATACGCTCGGTAATACATTACAAACATAAATACTTAGTTACTTGTAACCTGTTTTCAAGGCTTTCTTCAACATATATATCCTTGGCAGAATCAGATTTCCATCTACCAAGTATTTTAAGAAGTCTTTCTGGAATCGAGTTACTACTATTACGTACCGCAGATGTAATACCACCAGATCTTAAACTAGCTATAAAGACCATAATCATTAGGGTTGTAACGCAGCTGACGTAAGGTATAAGTAGTGTAAGAAATCTTTCCACTTCTCAGGGTATAGCTAGAACTACTACGGTGAAAAACAGTTGGTCTAAATAAAGGAAGAGGACTACATAAGTCAATACCAGATAAATCTAAAAACCGCTGTAAAACACTAACAGGACAGTACTTAGACCTGGATGTACTAGTAAAGACGAAATTCCCTTCGCTATAAACGTCTGTCTTACTACGAGGTACAAAGATTCTTATATAATCGCTGTGAAATTCAATATGCTTAGGAACGATATTGCATAATTCGTCGTAACGAAAACATCCTGCAAAAGCTAAAGAGCCTAACGCAGCGATGCGAAGATTCTTTAAATTAGCATCTTTCTTGTCATGAATATGTAAAATACTCTTATGATGTCTGTGGTAATAAGCTTCTTTTTCATAACGGGCTGTGATTTCTGGCGTGCGTTTAGCAGATTCGATAATGTTCCTGCAAAATTCACTATCCAAAGGATTACGATCCAAACTAGGGGCAAAAGAATGTAACCATTTAAGGGCAGCATGGGCATAGTTAATTGAGTGGAATGGTTATGAAACCCGTCAGACTCCTTTGTTATATGTTTTTGTGGACCTGAAAGTGCACAACGTTCAAAAGAATTCCTATCATTTTGATTGTATTGACCAATAAAAACGTTGCATTAATTTATTCCGTAACAATTTGCCAACAGCAAACAAAGGATTGTGCACTTTCACGGTGCTTTGAACATAAACTGCAGCACTGTTGTTTTTATCATTGATGTTTGCCGCTTTTCATAACCAGTCTCCTCTAATAACTATGGCATGGGCTATAAAATTACTGAGGAACTAGAGGTGCAAGACTGCTGAACTTCAAATAAATATAGAGAAACAACACTAACAGGAAAAGATAACTGCATGTTGAAATGTCTACTTTTAGACCACTCCAAAAACTTTCTAATAACGGGAACGTAGGCTTTTTTAGTTGTATCCGCCCTGGACTTCAACATAACTTCTAAAACCTCATTAACGTTGATTGAAGAAAATTGTTGAAAGCCTCTCCAGGAATTACTTGATAAGATTACCTGGAAAGACAAGAACAAAGCATATATACTAAAACAACAAAAAAGAACATCCTTTAATAACCGTACAAAAATCGACCATTGTTGGTGTCAGTGCCTCATAAGACGATAGACCATTGTATGGGCCAGTGCCCCGTAAATAAAAAACCATTGATTGGGCCAGCGCCACATAAATGAACTATACGCTGTTTAGGATAGCGCCACATGCAATGATAGCCTATTAATTAGGCCAGTGCCGCATAGATAAACAACACATTGCTTTGGCCAGCACCACCAAATGTAAGTAATCATTAGGCTAATGGACACACCGTCCAATGGATTACTCAGTAAATTTCAATCCAAAGGCAATAATATATTCTATCATATATCAGACCCAAAGAGCAAATTAAGGTTTCTTCCGCAGGTTAGAACCTCATTGCTGATATGAATAATGTGAGCCACAAGATAACTGCTATAGTTGTGGGTAATTAAAGGCCAGAAATGAGCCGATGGCCAAAGAGGTACAACGAGCGTACCAACGGCCTGCTGATATTTCAAATAATGCAATACCCGTGGGACGATACCAACTGGAGGGACTACTAGGCAATTTTCTCCTCGAAGAGACTGAAAGAAAAATTCAACACCCGAAGTGTTCGGGTTCCAAAACCTCGAAAATATTTGGGGAGCTTGTGATTATAATAATTAGCAAAACAATCAACACTATGCGGGCCCCACCTGCCATCGAAAAAAAGAAAAAATTCTTCAATAACTTGCTAATCATCAGTATCAATTAAACGACTTATAAAATAAGCTTGCTGATTCCAAGTGCGAGGGATCCATTGCACTTCTAAATGAATCCCCGATCAAATACAAATATCAGAAATCCTTCGGGCCATCTTATACAAAACTAATTTCATGCTACCCACGTCAACAATCTTAGCAGCTACTTGGCTATCAGTAAACCACTTAACGTGTGATCCTTCCAACATTGAGACAAATGATTGCAATGAAAACTCAATAACAGACAACTCCTTCCACGTTGAACTTTGAACTCTCTCGTTCTGCGAACACATTTTGTGGCACCCAAAATCATTGTTAAAGACAATAATTACTCCACCTCCCCAGCACTGGCATCCGAATATACAAAATAACTATGATCTTTACTTACAAAGCAATACCTAGTGTTGATATTAGCCATATTTTCCTTCCAAAAATACAGTTCTAATCTTTGCAGTAATCGTCAAGATGGAATATAGAATCCCAGTTATCTTTGCACAACGTGGACAAGACACAATGTCTGGTCATTATCCTGCCAATGTTACCAACTACAGGCCCGGTAGAAATAATTTGACCTGTGAAGGAGGCCAACTCTCTTGTAGAAACTTTGAAATCGGCTTCAATAATATGATCAATTGTACCATTGATGATCTTAACAATTCTTCTTTCTACAATTTTTAAAGTACCCAGTGCAGAATTCCGGGTTATGCTCAACCAGTCCAATACTTGGGTGGGTTCCCATACCGATTTGTCTTCGTTGACAACAAAACCCGCGTTATACAAATCCCCGCTCACAGCTTGGGCCTTAATGAGACAACCTTCTATCCTGAACAATCGCCCAACCATCGTCCAAGAAGATGGCTATACGAAGACCCTGTATTCTCCAATACTTTTCTAAAGGCTTCAAAACCTTTGTGAAAACATAAGGGGCAGAGGAAAGACCGAACGGGAGCGCAGAGAAAACACAAAATACCTTATTGATGGAATCAGGCGCCCGCCATTTAACACCAGAAATGTTTGGTGCTCTTTCGCAATCTCGATATGGTGATAACCGCTTTTAAATCAAAGGAAAACATGCGTGTACGCGTCTTTCGCGAAATAAGACATAGCAATTTTCCAGTTCTCTTACTTAACACTTTGCTTAATAAATGACTTATTGACATGGCGCAAATCAAGAATTAACCTCTTCTTACCGCATGGCTGTATAGCTGACAAGAGATTTACAACAAAAGGCTGCTCATTAACCATACGCACCCGACCAGAGTTAACAAGCTCAGGGACAGCTTGGTCCACAAAACCAGCATGAAGTCGAGCTGATTTATTATTTATTTAGTTTTACGGCCAACGGAAAACTGATGAACGGCAGACTGTAGCCGTTTTCAATAATAGACAAAATAAAATCCGGAGCAGCTATAGATCTCCAGAAACCTAAATTATTCTTCAAATTACCCTTAACACTTAATGAATGTCCACTTTTAAGTTCGTAATCCTGTGCAATTTGATCTATCTGCCCCAAGTCATCTTCAATGCTTTGGCTAAATTGATTGGCCTGCGGTTGGCTTGTTGTAGAAGATTCCAGGGCAAGAACTGTATCTAGGGGACTGGTAGCTTCCCGACCAGAACATGGATCTACAGTCCTTGGCCCAGTGTCCAAATTTGCCGCATTTGAAACAGCGAAAGAAGTCGCCAGAAGCGTCTCTATGGCCTGAAAGATAAAAGCAACGACGAAACCTGTAGTAAACGGGGGGGGGGGGGGGAACCAGAATGATAAATTAACTGTATGGAACCGCGAGCGTGAATGGTAATCAAGAGACAGCGGAGAATATAAGTACTAATGATAATACAGGGTGCGGCAGGTGCGAAACGAAAACAACTGCGACTAATTACTTGGAATAACAGCGGGGAATACATTTACGTTCTAATTCGCTTCGCTCAATCTAACGTAAATCATTTTACCCTTTAACTGATTCCCGTAATACAAACAAATCACACGAGAAATATGGTAGGATGCGCAAGCGGATCCAAAACACATATGAATATACAAAGCAAAGAGAAGGCTCTTTTTCTTACCACGAAAAAGCTGATTATCAGCGCCCAAAGCAATTCTTGGTTTCTTTCCGCGATCACTGGAGAGTTGTTCCTTTTGACGTCTCTTGCGGCTCGCCGCTTCTCTTGCTTTCTTAAGGACGGTGCCCACTAATGGGAAGTATTTTTTCCCAGATAATGACTATGTGAGACAAGTAGATCGTATCAGCAGCTATTGAAATCCAAAACGAAAACTGGGGGTAACCACACATTTTTCAGAGATATGGAGAAAAACGCTTAATAGGCATTTTTTTTAAAAATGATAATTTTTTTTCCTCAAGTTCAGAGCGTACATGTAAAGTGGCACAAATGCAATGATAATTGTAACAAGGTTTCAAAATAAGCGACAAATGATAACATAACAACTGCTCCTCATACGTCGTTTTTTGAAATATCACCACAGCTAGGAAGTTATCAGCAGTTACCCCTCTCCACGCGTTTGCCTTAAAAAATAGTGTAAAGGACATTTTCCCCGAGCCAAAAATTGATCGTTTCCTAGTGAGTAGGCTTATTACTTTCATTTGGTAATATAAAAGGTAGGGGTTACCGCGCGTTTTTAGAAGTTAAATTGGTTGGTTTTGACCTTAACTTAATCTCTTTGGGGGTTATTTACATTTTTCCCATCCCCTCAGTCAGTCGGTCAGTTTCACTATTGCTTCACTCAACGCGGAGTACTCTGGGATATCCACAATGGCTGACAGTCAGAGAGAGCAACAACCCATGAAAGAGAGCGAAAACAGAAAGTGAAGTGTTGCGCAGTTCTCTCGCGTCGCGCGCGACTACCTTGGCATGCGCAGAAAATGTGCGCAGTAACAATAGTGGGCACCGTCCTTACGACGCTTCTCATCTTCGGAGCCGGATGCAAGCTCCTCCGACTCTTACTCGGCTACAACCTGCCAGCCGTCCCTACTTTTATCAGCGATTTTTATCAGCTTCTGTCGCTTTCGAATACGTTGCCTGCCTTCTTCGGAAAGTTTTCTTGATTTGCGACAAATTTGGCTCGATGCTTTCACTTTCGATTTCAAAAATGGCATCTAATTCGACATTAAGCTCAAATTTTTTCTGGTTCCCTTTGAACTTTAGCTATACAACTTCTTTATCTAACTTACTCCTTTGCTCGATTTGCTTTTCTTTTTCTTCTAATTTTTTCTCAAAAAAATCCTTAAACATGGAAAACACTTGATCAGCGGCTGCTGAGTTGCCTCCACTATCACCTAAAGACTTTTGGCCTTCTTCAGCCGGAACGAACGAACCTTCGCTCTGTTTTTGGTCGTTGGGCATCACACGAATAGGAGAACACAAACCAGAAAGATGAATTAACTGTATGGAACTGCGAGCGTGAATGGTACTCAAGGAACAGCGGAGAGTATAAGTACTAATTACTAACCATTTTAGTTTGGATTTATCGCATCTTTTGAATGTAAAACATTGGCAATTCTCACACTGAAATGTACTAGTCATGGATATATGTATTGTTAATGATATATGTATTGTCCGCATTGATTTGGAAAAATTAGCATAACGTCAAAACGGTGAATGTTGTAGCGCGGATTTTTGACCGGTCCGTATTATAGGTTTGTCTTGAAATTTCAAGGCGTTGCAGTGAATCAATCTAAACGAAAGTCTCAGACATTATTATGTACATTATAAAGATTATGTGAAGAGATTTTAAAAAAATTCGTTCGAGTTGTTTCAGAGATAAACAAAAAAGCGCTACAAGTCGAAATTTTGAATGAAGTTGCACTTAGACAGGTGGTGAGAAAACGGGTTATTTTTTAGGATCGCAAGAACGAAAATACACCAAAATTTCCTAGCATCGAAATATGGTATTAAGCAGCATTCTGACGCTACTTAAGAATAATTTGAGTCATTTATAACGTTTTCATTAAATAATCTATCACGGCTATTGAAAATTTAAGGTTTGAAATATATTTTCGTTTTGGTCGAATTCAAACATACAGAATTTTTACTCCTTACGGAGGTTATTTGCTAAACACTAAACTTTCAGTTCCTTGGATTTTCATTAGCTGCTCTAGATCGCGCAAAATTAGGCGTTTATTAATTTCAATTTTTTTGTTTATTGTTGTCATAGTGAAATCGATTTTACTAAAACCTACATTTTAACAAATTTCAATCTATAGTAAATCATTGGTGAAAATTCTATAGCGATCAGACAAGGATAAAGTCACTTTTAAAGCGATCGAAAAATATCGGTATGGCCTCTGAAAAACTATATCGAAACACCTTAATACAGGTTTGACTGTAAAACTTAGTTTATATCATTATCTTTCCTTACTGTTTCAGTTTTGTGTCATTCCTGAATCTACAATGGAGGTCACCAAGGATACAGTTACAATTAGTGACCTAAAGTATTTGTTTGGTTCAAAAGGACATACTGTTCAACTGAAAGAAAACTGAGGTTTTTTATTGAAAATTTGCCCGCCTCTACCAAAAGTAAGACCAAGATTATGAAATGTAATTTCCAATACTTTTTTGGATTTTGGTTTTGGAACAAAGAGGCACATGGTTGAAATCTAGCTGTATGTGATGTAGTGTATAGATACAGGCAGATCAAGCTTATGTCGAGCGTTCAGTAGTTAGTTTGGTTGTTATAAAGCCCTACAGGTGCAGTCAGACAATTATACGGGCAGTCCAAGCTTATGGTGTCAGCAGTTAGTTAGGTTTTGGTTTTTGAATTATGATAAAACCCGTACATATTTATCGATACAGGCAGCCAAAGCTTATGGTGTGACTAGTTAGTTTTGGTTTTTGAATTTGAAGGCTTATTACTTAAACCTGTACAGGCCGTGAGTCAGGCAATGATACAGGTAGCCCAAGCTGTTGGTGTGGGAAGTTAAATAGTCTGTAGGTTTTGATTTTTGAATTTAAAGACATATGGTTAAACCTCTGTTCATGTGCGAGGGTAACGGGGCTGTAATTACTAAAAGTTTTAAGTGAAATTTTCAGACACAATGATGAGCCAGTTATAAAAGCAGAGTTTCATATAAACGGTGTTAAACAAAATAATCGCGTTCTGAAAGCATTTAAATTTGGTCTACTTTCGACCTTTCCGTGTCTGTTACGCCGCAAAATATTATAATTGATACAATTAACGCAAAATGTAATGACATTAAGCATTTTAAAACATCTTTCTGAACAAAATGTAGGAATAACATAACGTAAAGTGTAACAAATTTTTAGCGCAAAACGTAACAACTTATTTTGCGCGAAATGTAACAAAGCAAAATGTCTTTGAATATTTCTTTGCACACTTTAGGAAGGGTAAATAATTGAGCAATTAAAATTGCCAAACGAGATGGGTCTAAGAAAAACTATTTTTACCCCTTCTATACTTGTTCTTTCAACAGGCTTACCGTGTTTAGTCGATTAAACGCTGCCCTCGAATAAACGTTCAATTAACACTGTTCTCGAATAAACGACACACTCAACCAGAGGAATGCGGCGTTTATTCGAGGATTACAAAAAACTCGGTACAACTGGTAGTCTACACTAGCCCTAGCTAGCCACAAGATTTATCGGATCATTATACTTCTCTGGGAAACTGCCCGCCTACACCTCCCCTAAAGTGAAATGTCCTGCTTCACAGCAGGCTAGGATATATATTCACAATTCTTTTTTTTTTTTTTCAGTCTGTGTAAAAGGACGTAAACGTCTGTTTTTAGACACCCCTTATGTGCCTTGCAATAAAAAATGCAACAGAAAGAGGTTTCTCTCAGACACCTTTCCAGTACATATGAATTTTAGCGGAGCTCCACCCGCGCGCGAAGCGCGCGTGTGGACAGAGCTCCATAGCTAAGGAAATGTGGTAATCTACCCATCCGAGAAAATTTGGTAATCACGTGACCGTACGCCCGACCGTCCGTCCGCACCACAGGGAAACCAATGTTTTCTCTCACACTTTCTAGCTAGTTTGGGAGCCCAGTAGAAAACTAATTGCACGTCAATGTTGTGATCAATTGACAGCTGTCAAAACAGGATATCCGCTGACCAGTGTCACCTGACCGTACCGCGGGCTCAAGTGTCGACCCATCGAGGTCGAGTATTTTTTTGAAGTTATCCGCTAACAAATTACCAGTTTCAAATGATCGCAGGCTCAAGTCTATTTTTCCAATGATTCATATGAAATATGTTGTGTTTATGTCACTATGTCCCCGCACTGTCAAAATTTTTATTTCAAACTGACCTCGGACGCGAAAATTCAGCCACTTTTTTAAAAATAAAGGCGGGGAAGATCTTTTCTTACCATGGTCACGCGTTGGTCACGCTCTACGTCCAATTTTTGTACTCTGATTGGCCAAAATTTGACAGGTGAGTTCATGCGGAAAATTTATGCAGCATCTTGAAAGTTGTTTACTTTGACAGGTAAAGCTGACAGAGTTTTGTGTCAACTTGTGATGTTTTAACTGTCTTTTCACTGGATGTACAAAATGAAATACAGCTGCTATCAAGAGTCTTCTGTTATCCATGGCTGGTTTGTTTATTGGGTTTTGGTTGAGAAATGCGTCGCTTGTCAAAATTGGGTAATCCGATTTCGGATGGCATTGTTTTCGTCTTTCGGCCTTGCTCAATGCGTAGAGGGTTTGAAAGTCTCAAGCAACTATGGCCTTCCTTGATATCTTTCAGGAACTGAATCTCGAATGGTAAGCCTGAGTAATTATTGTATTTGATGTTTGTTTTTGTTATATCTAATTTCATGAAGTCGAGAACAGTTTATGCGGCAGGTTTTTTGCACGTTTGTTAAGATTTGAGTCAATGATCTGATCTAGTATCAGGTTTGATATAAAGCTTACAGAACTTTGAAAGGCCTTCAGATTTTTTTTTTTTCGACAAATAGAAAAAAAACGTTCGAAGAATATTTAGTTATAAATTTGGCTGTGAAAGAAAACTTTGAGTGATTTTCTTGCTTCGAGGAGTTCATCTTTGAAAAACAAAACAAACACCGGGAGGCCGGCTGAAAGTAAAACAAAATAAACTTAAGCTTAAGCTTTAAGCTTAAAGACTCAGGATTTTAGAAACACTTTAATACTTGTCTTGGTGAATTAAAATTGTTGTCTCTGTAAATGTTTTACCGAATTATATTTCTTTTTTATTGATTGTTAGTAGTCTCTCTTGCAATTTTAATCGCTTGTCCGTGGTGTTTGTTTTCATCGTTCATGAACATCGCTTGCAGGAGTACTTAGAAATGTCGCGCGTATCAAACGCTTTATAAGATTACACATCGTTATGACTGGAACCATTAAATAACAAAAAGTAATGATAATAAATTCGTTATTATGTTGAAGCGTATCTCCATTAAAGTTCATTCAAACACTCGACCACACTGACAGCTCGCACTAAAAATGAGAACCGGCTGGCCGTATGGGTGATTTTGAAATTTTTTTGAACGGTTTCGCTAAAGCCCACCATTGATCGTCCTGGACATTGAAAAATTGTGAAATGCCGTATTCTGTCCGAGGTCTGTATGATAAAAGGGCAAAAGCGAAGCTCCTATTAAGAAATTTATATTTTAAATAAAACAATGAACTTGTAATCCTCAAATCAGTTAACTTAAGGGCTCATTCTTTATGACTTTTGAGGAAAGGATAAGTTATTTTAGAGTGAAAGATCTTACATCGAGTTGAAAGCCTAAATATATGTACACCCAAAAAATGGCAAAACATCTTCTATCACATTCAAAGAGCCATAATGGCTCTTGATCACGGTAGATTAGGCCTCGAAAACAAATTCTTGGAAAACAAATCAGGCCGCATTTTTTTTGCGTTCGACAGGGTTTACTTTACAAATCCTTGCCAACAAATCTGAGGGTGTGTAAACCAACCTTTATACTTTATACATCACATCTGAGGTGAAACAGTACTTTTTTATCATACAGACCTCTTTTGACAGAATACGGTATTTCACAATTTTTCAATGTCCAGGACGATCAATCGTGGGCTTTTTAGCGAAACCGTTCAAAAATTGCCAAAATCACCCATACGTCCAGCCGGTTCTCATTTTTAGTGAGCTGTCAGTGTGGTCGAGTGTTTGAATGAACTTTAATGGAGATACGTCTCAACATAATAACGAATTTATTATCATTACTTTTCTTATTTAATGGTTCTAGCTATAACGATGTAATCTTATAAAGCGTTTGATACGTGGGGACATTTCTATGTACCCCTGCAATCGATGTTCATGAACGATGAAAAAAAAACACCACGGACAAGCGATTAAAATTGTAAAAGAGAGACTACTAACAATCAATAAAAGAAATATAATTCGGTAAAACATTTACAGAGACAACAATTTTCATTCACGAAGACAAGTATTAAAGTGTCTCTAAAAATCCTGAGTCTTTGCTTTAATAAAGCTTAAGCTTAAGTTTATTTTGTTTTTACTTTCAGCCGGCTCCCGGTGTTTGTTTTTTTCAAAGATGAACCTCGAAGCAAGAAAATCACTCAAAGTTTTTTTCTACAGCCAAATTTATAACTAAATATTCTTCGAACGTTTGTTTATTTGCCGAAAAAAAAATCTGAAGGCCTTTAAAGTCCTGTAAGCTTATATCAAACCTGATACTAGATCAGATCATTGACTCAAATCTTAACAAACGTGCAAAAACTTACATGCATAAACTGTGCTCGACTTCATGAAATTGGATATAAAAAACAAACATCAAATACAATAATTACTCAGGCTTATTATCTGAGATTCAGTTCCTGAAAGATATCAAGGAAGGCCATCGTTGCTTGAGACTTTAAACCCTCTTACGCATTGAGCAAGGTGAAAGACGAAAACGATGCCATCCGAAATCGGATTACCTAATTTTAACAAGCGACGCATTCTCAAACCAAAACCCAATAAACAAACCAGCCATGGATAACAGAAGACTCTTGATAGCAGCTGTATTTCATTTTGTACATCCAGTGGAAAAAGACAGTTAAAAACATCAAGTTGACACAAAACTCTGTCAAAGTAAACAACTTTCAAGATGCTGCATAAATTTTCCGCATGAACTCACCTGTCAAATTTTGACCAATCAGAGTACAAAAATTGACGTAGAGCGTGACCAACGCGTGACCATGGTAAGAAAAGGTCTTCCCGCCTTTAGTTTTTAAAAAGTGGCTGAATTTTTTCGCGTCCAAGGTCAGTTTGAAATCAAAATCTTGACAGTGCGGGGCCATAGTGACATAAACACAACATATTTCATATGAATCATTGGAAAAAATAGACTTGAGCCTGCGATTATTTGAAACTGGTAATTTGTCAGCGGATAACTTCAAAAAAGTACTCGACCTCGATGGGTCGACACTTGAGCCCGCGGTACGGTCAGGTGACACTGGTCAGCGGATATCCTGTTTTGACAGCTGTCAATTGATCACAACATTGATGTGCAATTAGTTTTCTATTGGGTTCCCAAACTAGCTAGAAAGTGTGAGAGAAAACATTGGTTTCCCTGTGGTGCGGACGGACGGTCGGGCGTACGGTCACGTGATTACCAAATTTTCTCGGATGGGTAGATTACCACATTTCCTTAGCTATGGAGCTAGGATATATATTCACAATTCTTTTTTTTTTTTTTCAGTCTGTGTAAAAGGACGTAAACGTCTGTTTTTAGACACCCCTTATGTGCCTTGCAATAAAAAATGCAACAGAAAGAGGTTTCTCTCAGACACCTTTCCAGTACATATGAATTTTAGCGGAGCTCTGGCGCGCGAAGCGCGCCTGCGGAGCACCATGGGTAAGAAAATGTGGTAAACTACCCATCCAAGAAAATTTGGTAATCACGTGACCGTACGCCCGACCGTCCGTCCGCACCACAGACATACCAATGTGAAATAACTCAATCAACAGGTATGGTAACCAAAATGCAACTCGAGGTTATTTAGGAGGGAAATCGCATAGCCACCCGCGTCTGTAAAGCAGAGGCAACTAAAGAGTCAATAAAGATAAAACTGAAAAGCGTAAATTGTTTCTGTATTCGTGTTTTCTAAAGTATTAAGCTCAGATTATTGTCATGTCCACACATTTGGAATATAGGGCCAGAGAAAGACAGAGAAAAAGAGGCAGGCCAGCGAAACTCAACGAGAAAAAGGGCAACAGAGATCTAGAGCGAGAGATAAAAAAACAAAGGAGACATTTTTTGTTTGAAGAACAACATGAAAATTTTGTAGCGGCGGTGACAAAATGAGAAATGCTAGCGGCCACCAATGCAAGGAGAAAATGAGCGGCAGTGAAAAAAAAAAGTGAACGAGAACACGTACGACATTTCCTCCATAAAAAAGTTTCTGGACGTTTCACGTTGTGGTCGTGCAAAACAACGGCAAAGAAATGTACAAAAAAAGTGTGCTGCACGTGCAAAGTTGCTTTTTTGCTAATTAGACCTATTGTTGTTTTTTCTCCGTTCTCCAGCGTTGCCTTCGCCGCTTAGCATTACACGATTTTATATTTTGTTTGAACAAACTATAAATATTATCGAGAGCTTCGCTTTTAGCCCTGGCTAAATCTATATATTATCGGTATAGAAGTGACGAAATTTTTCCTTTGACTCCTTTTTATACATGTAGCGGAAGAATTTAGTTTTTCTTTTTTACATTGTCACATCTCCAGTTTAATCAGAGCGTTGTTACAATTTGCGTTCAAAACTTGTTACATTATGTGTTAGAACTGTTTTGCATTTTGCATTAAAGGTTTTTACATTGCGAGTTCATGTTACATTTTTCTTCAGATTTTACAAATTTCGCGTTAATTGGCGCCATAATCTTCGTCTTTTCGCACCTTCCCGACTAACGAATTGTCTAACAATGGGAAAAAGAAAAAAAAGGCGGGGTGGGAACAAAAATCAGCTCCCATAGGGTTGGAACTCAGCTTCGCGAGCTGAAGACGTTTTACAAACAAGCAATGTTAAGTGACAACTGGGCGAAAAGAACCATTTCAGATTTCATTTTATTCATCATTATTTCATTTGTGCACAGTTGTGAATCAGTTTCAAGGGAAGAAATGCAGTGCATTTTCTTTAAAGACAAAGTTTTTAATTGTTTTTTGTTTTAGGTAAACTGAAATCAAATGCTCCTGGTAAAACGTAGTCTGTTTGCCCACGGTGCTCAAATGATTTTGATTGCTTTGTAACGTTTTTGAATTATCTTTTCAGAAAAAATGCAAGACCTACGCGAAGCAAACTCGACAAGGCGGGCCTCTGAATTAGAAAGACAGTTGAGGGATTTTCAACCACGTGAAGAAAATTTCCAGAGGCAGTTAAGAGATGAGCAACAACGCGAAGAGAATTTACAAAGACAGTTCAGAGAGCTTCAGGAACGGGAACAGAGCGCTCAAAGGCAGCTTACGGAGTCGCGGCAACGTGAACAAAATTTGCAGGGGCAACTCAGAGAGGTTCAAGAACAGGAAAAAATTCCCAAAGGCAGCTAACGAAGTTTTAGCAAACGTGAAGAAAATTCACAGAGGCATGTTGAGGGAGACAAGACAGCAGTTGAGAAATTACCGAGGACAAGTTTCTGAACTACAGTTAAGTCTTTCAACAGCTCAGCAAACAATAAGTGAATTGCGCAGCCAAGAAGCACGTGACTGAGTTATTTCCCGGGACGAAATTCAAATCACAGGGAAATGCCTTGGGAGGGGAACGTATTGTGGCTGTACTGTAGCAGTGAAACAAATCCATGAGTTGATTCTTTCTCCTCATAACATAAATCTGTTTGAAAGAGAAATGAAAATCGCTTCTAAATGACGCCATCCTCATTTACTACAGTTTATCGGCGCCACCAATGATGAGGCAAACCCTCTGTTTGTGACCGAGCTGATGGAGAAAAGTCTGCGCACTTTGTTGGACCAGCGGCAACTCTCCGAGACAGAAATAGCTGTCATTTCTCTGGATGTAACACTTGCTCTAAACTACCTTCATCAGAAGAAACCAGAGCCTATCATTCATCGTGACGTCAGCAGTGCTAATGTGTTGCTATGGCGACAGGGTGACCAATGGAGAGGCAAAGTGTCAGATTATGGCACTGCTAATTTTATGCAGCAGACCATGACAGTGGCTCCTGGAGCAAGGATTTACAGCGCACCTGAAGCACTTACATCAAACCAAACCGTCAAGGTAAGTTTTAGTCACTGTTCAAGACTGTTAACATTGGCATAATTATTTAATAAGTGGCCCTTGCCCAACCCACCCAACAATTAAACCAATTAACCCAATAATTAATTGTATATGGCTGACTCGGCCAGCGGGCAAGGTGAGGCAAATCCTGTGTTCCGATTGGCTGCCCGAGCTGGAAAGATGGACTTGTCTTTCCCGACCAGACGTTCTCCTAAAACCTTTTCTTTTTGGCCATGTAATAAATCGTTTATTGACCAAGCTTGTTCGGTCAAGGTGGCAGGATATGCAGTGGCAGATCCAGATCTTCAGATAAGGGAGGGGGGGGGCAGTCATCCAGACTTCGAGATAAGTGGAGGCGGTCTCTAAAAACATATTTTCCGGCCGTTCGGGCCTCATTTTGCTCTAAACATAAGGGGCGCGGGATGGGGGCGGTCCTCCCGGGCCCCTTCCCTGGATCCGCCGCTGATATGGGCCCAGTTCTTTTTGCGTTTTTATAAATGTAGACTTTATCTCGCTCCATAAAAACGCGAAGACAAGCGTGACCTATATGTAGCAATCGTGACCTGTCAAGATTGGTTGATAAAACAGATTTAAACATTTATCGGTCGGAGCAGAACCATAATGAATTTAATTATACACAATAGCCAAAAAATTGGAGCAGAGCTGATACGGTCTAGCGATAAGAAACAAAAAGATAAAGGTATAAAGACAATAAAAACTTTCATAAATTCTCGCAAGAATGTCCACAATCACAGAATTGTTCCGAAGGATAGCCTGGTTCCAGGCGTTCAGATTGTGAGGACGGCGCTAAAAGGTTCGCGCCGCACTCCATTATCTGAACTCCTGGAACGGGCTATGTGAGGGAAGGTAGTAGAGTCATTAGAGATCAGCAAGAGGTTGCAGAACTATTGAATTATTTCTTTTCAAATTGTACTTTAAATAACAAGGTTTTAGTGAACATCCACCTGATCTCTCGTGCATATTACACAAGCTGATGGGTAGAGAGGAACTACAAGAGATATCTATAAAGCCTTACACTTCAGCTATTGCTCGGATTCGTGGCATTTCTTCATTACACATGCAGCTGATAAATAAGAGAAGGTTAGGATATCTATAGGAAATTCAGAGACATTTATATACATTGTTAGCTAGGTTTTCTTTTCTTTTCGTTTTCTTTTAACTCAGCAATTTTTTCTGGCGCAAGTACTTCGAAGAAGAGAGGAATGAAGTATATGTAAATGTTTAGGTCTACCGTCCCCACCCCCCATGTTTGTATTATCGAGCATGCGCTCTGACAGTTATGATGATTGAATACACAGGTGTGCACGAGCAGCAATGGTGTGTGTGTTGGTGGTTAAATTCGTAAGACACTACAGTTACGTTCTCCTGCTGCTCCTGCTAGTCACCATAGTGTAAACAACGATATCAACACACCATAAGAAACTGGGAAATAAACGTGTGTTCAGCGAAGCTACGATCTGTACAAGAACATGACCAAAAGATGCGTAGAACGCATAACCGAGAAAGAAACTAATGCCAGTCGTCCCTCCCTTCGCTAGGAATAAATACAAACAAATGCATTTATTTTAGACGTTAAAAGAAATCCGGTAAAAGAGGCAATCCTTACATCAAATACATTTTTAAGAAGGTTTACACAAAGTTGCATTCTTAAAGGGTATTGCATACAGCCGGTTGTAACAAAGCAAACATCTTGGAAATATAGTAAGACAAGCCTTGAAATATGCAATAGCGGTACAGCAGGCGATAAGCATTATTGTTTAGTTTACATTAACTATAATCATTAGCATTATTTATGATATCAATTGATAAGTTCATATGCTAAAGGCCAGAAACTCTGCACCAGTTTGAGTCACTTGTAGATAATAAAGAGCTATCGCACAACGCCATGACGCAATCATTATTGAAGTTTAACAAAAAGCCAAAATATTTTTCAGGTCATTATTGAGCACCACTACTCTTGTTATAGTTCTTATAGTTCTTAATCATCAAGGCTATCATAAAAACTAAAGTAGTGAATAACAATATGATACGGGCGATTTTTATCCACTTTTACTAAAAGCACTAATCACTGCTGCTTCTGCTGCTACTTCCAGAAATATTCATATCTGAAACAAAAATAGAAGAAATAAAAGACAATAATCTAACTTAGCAAGTAACAGTTATTACTTCCTAAAGGATATATGGGCAAACTAGTCGGTTCACGATTTGGGAAAATTGCAAAATTAGGGAGTTCAAGCAATTCTTTGGTCCCGGGCGTCATGAATGACAACCAGTTGTTTGTTTTCAGTTCGCTCTATACTTCTACCTGACATAACAAGTTTGAAAGTTTTTGTTTTAATTACTGTAGTATGACGTTATCAAGTCAAACAATTAAAAAAGAGAAAAGAACGACTTATGTTTGTTACTTTTGACGTACGGGATTCCACTTTTGTCGTTACCTAAGCCCGCTAGGACTAGTAACTTTCAACGATTTGGCAAACGCGTTTAGCATTTGTACAAATCAGTCCGATTTATGGAAAAGCAGCTGCAAACTATCCTAAAACTGGTATCAATGGTGGCGTCGCGAAATGTTGGTTTTTTCCTCAAGCCGTGCAAACACTTGCCAAAAGCATAACAAGAAAGGGCGAAAGACAAGGTCTCATAACATAAGGCAGGAAAAAACGAAACAGGGGACCCAACTGCTAAGCAGAAGTTCCTTTTGTTTCGAAAACGTTTCACTGACATCACCCGTTTTCCGTTTACTTTCCAACCGGATATAGTACTTGAAAACATTTGCAAATGATGAAAAATTATGGACCTGAAATCAGGGTATTGCTATAGTTCCTAACCTACAAGAGTGCTATTTCAAATGTTCGTTGAGATAACTATGCAAACCAAAGACCATCATTACGACGTAAACCTTTAAGCAATGTTAAACCTGTGTTATGGACGAAATTTAAGCCTTGTACTAACATTAAATTACATCATTAACACAAGCTACCCGAATCCAAGTGTTCCGAATGATGAATGTTACCAGTATTGCGTAACCGTTCTCGGGAAATGGCATTCACAAATAACAGTAATATTATATATATATATAAAACAACATTTCCAACTTACCTGGGAAGGGTTTGTCCTTAAGGTGGTGGAGGGTGGTGATCTCCATGGGGATGAGGCCCTTGGTGTGGTGGATGGTGTGGAGGCCCATGCGGTGGAGGCCCATGATGTGGAGGTCCATAGTGTGGGGGACCATGGTGTGGTGGATGGTGTGGAGGCCCATGCGGTGGAGGCCCATGCGGTGGAGGCCCATGGTGTAGAGGTCCATGGTGTGGGGGTCCATGGGGTGGCGGTCCATGAGGTGGAGGCCCACTCATCCTAGAATTTGCGCTAACGTAAATAACAAGACTTAAAGCACGTGTAGTTTGTTAGAAAATAAGACTTGGCCTAAAGAGGCGTGAAAATAATTTTACTTTATTTCTACTTTAAAATTAACTTACTTGGATTATTGTTTTTGTTCATGTTGTTGTGGAACAAATTTCATTTTCAAAGTAATTAAGTCATGAAAGATTCAAGTTTAAGCTCAAATAATATATAGAAATTTGTTACATGCTTAAGTTACAATAATAATAGGTTTAATGAAGTTATGTTTATATGATAATCATATATGAGAACAAGAATTGTATTAAAGAAAATCATCGCAGTTATAGACGCAACTTTTGTAGTTGTGAAAAGAAAGTCTGAAAAAGTTCAGGCTTGTACGGGATTCGAACCCTTGACCTCTGCGATACCGGTGCAGGGCTCTACCAATTGAGCTAACAAGACAATTGGGAGCAGGTCGTTGAATTGGTTTGTATTAAACCTGGTGAATTGGTTGGTATTAAACCTTGAAAGGAATATGATGATCATCATTATCATCCGTCAACGGGTTTAATATACCAACCAATTCAACGACCTGCTCCCAGCTGGCTTGTTAGCTCAATTAGTAGAGCGCTGCACCGGTATCGCAGAGGTCAAGCGTTCGAATCCCGTACAAGCCTGAATTTTTGCAGGGTTTCGTCTATAACTGCGATGATCTTCTTTCATGTAATAGTAAGTTTAATATCAAGTACATTAAAGTTTCGTTTTTATTGCTTACGTGTAGAAAAGCGAAATGAGACCAGGATATTGTCATTTCCTGAACTTAGGGTCTTAGCAACAAGTTTTCATTTGGATGTTAAGGTTCTGTGGGAGCCAAATGGCGAACCAGCAGTCTAATGCATCATCTTAAAGTGGGTTTAACAGACATAAAGAATATATTTTTGACAAATATAAACTTGGACTGCGGACTGCGGAACACGAGTTGGGTATAACAAGCGGGCTGAGACTGAGTACAACAACAATTATATTAAAAAGCAAAGAAATGCACTAAACATACCGTGCTTCAAAAACAGGGCCAAATTGAGAGTAAAACAGGTGGTTGGTTTAGGATTTAAATTGATATATTTGCTAAGCATTTGTTAAACGTAACTAAATGAAGCGAACGAATGTGTTCAAGCTTGTTTACATAATAAGAGAACTTAGGAAATAGGGTTATAGCCAAGACGAAATCGATCATCTTTTAAAGGCTCGTTCTTCCAAGAAGAGTGTATGCTCTTCTTTTGTTTATAGCACATGCCAAGCGGATTTAAATACAGTACAATGCTTCCTGAAAAGATGTTTCAAGAGGCGCTACTCCTCAAAAATTTATAATATTCACGAGCTCTTAGCTAGCTCTTGTACAAATGTGATACGAAACTCTTCAAGGAAACTAGAAGCGACAGTTCTCACCCATTGTACCCTATGTTGCCCCAAGCCAAAGGGTCCTTAGATTAAAAAAAAAATCTAGTCAGTTACCTAGGATAAACACTGAACGTTTTAAAAGTAGCTTTTTAAATAGGCTTAGTTTCAAATACAATTGAACACTATGAGAAATTCTTACTGTAAGCTCCTTAACGAAGAAATGATCCGGGTAAGGTGGATAGCAGTTTCTTTTGTTATGCGGCAACGGTGCTTTCCACACATAGGAATGTTCTCATTTTTACACAGAGAATGTATAAACCTACATGAAGGCCGTTTACGCAATAAAATGCATTTACACTCCACTTTGAAAGGGTGTTTTTTTGTGTTAAAAGATATTGACTAATCACAAGAGTTGAAAACAATAGCCAAGAAACGTTTACAATTTTACATGTTCCCCACATAGGATTTCTTTGTTATTCAAACTGAGACCAGATTTTGTTATATGGAAGATGTTTGGAACGTAAGGATAAATATATTTACTGCTTTATGAAGTTTTGTTAACTTTTGCTGTTTAAGCCAATCAGAAGTAAGTACAGACAATAGAAAAGTTAGCACATTTTTTGCATTCCAACATGTTCGTTGCCGTTGTTGCTATCGTTCTTATCTGGACCGTTTCTTAATCCTTTTTAAAATTTGTGTACCGTTTGATATGTATTGTATCGAAAAAAAGAAAGACATAATAATAATAATAATTATTATTATTATAATTACAATTATTATTATTATTATTATTATTATTATTATTATTATTATTATTATTGATCAGCAGGAGAATAGGTACAACTCCGAAACGGCCTCGAAATGGCTCCAGAAGCTAAAATCATTAACAGACACAACTAAGGCATGGCTCCTCGCTCTAGTATTTCGGGCTTCTTTCATTTTTTCTTTTTTTGTCTGCCATCTCTTTTCATTTCATTATTTAAACACATATGCTTAAGATTGGAACCATTTTAAAAGCTCACACTGTGCCACTTAAGATCAAGTGAACAGTCACGCCTATAATTATGCAAAATTAAATATTTTCAGATTACCCCATGAAAATGACTGTTGAAGCTTCCGTTTATTTTTCCATGGTGTTAAGTTTAAAGTCAAATGAGTCAAATTAAACGGGAAATTGCAAAATATTTTATTCCTATGTAATTATCAAATGTTTTCTCCTCGACCCAGTCCCACTCTTAACTGGAAACGTTATAGTTCACTCAAAACAAATAATTTCGAAAAACCCCGATTAATTCCATAACCCTTGTGTTAATAGTCATTGAAAAAAACCAAAATAAATCACAACTAGTATTTGTAAAATGTTGTAAAATTGGACCCAACTAAATGGCAAAAATGGGTGTGACAAGTCGTGTGACTAAGACAGCTTATTAGTGACAACGGATAAGAACATTTTTAAAAAGTATTTACCGCATGCAAAGTTTCAAGTCGAAAAGTTGAATCTCCTTTAAACTAGACCACCCCCTCACAAATTTCTAGAGACCTATTCCTTAATTCACCCGAGTCGATCGATCGCCAAACATCATTTGGACCATAATTTGCTTCTTCAAGAAAATCAAATTTCAGCGGCCTGGGAACCTGCTAGATTTCCGACGATGCTATAACCTTACTCAAGCACTTAAAGGAAAAGTGGAATGTTTTGGCGGTTTACTACTCGATTAAAAGAACAGATAAACCGCATAACTGAGCTTCACGACTTCTTAAGTTTTAATTTTCTAGTGATCTTAAAATATTACTTATATATTACTCGAGTAGCCTACTGTTCCAGTGAGTCTACCATAAGCCCCAGCATAAGAGCTTACTTGTTGGCCTTGCCCCGTACGGCAGTAGTCTAGGTCAGATAACTAAGCGAGATTTATTCAAAATGGCGCCCTCTCAGCATGTGGGAGGGTCAATACCGGTTTTTCAGGACAAACCGGTTTTGGGAGGACAGGAACTGGGCCACTTTTATTACTGAGCTGAGAATGATGATACAAAGCATAAACTTTTTATCGAAATAGAATATATAGTACATTTGAAAGGATCAGAATAGCAACATGAAAAATCCTTTCAATTAGCTGTATAAAAAGTGTGTTACGTCTCTCCATAAATCGGTCGGTGGACCACACAGGAGAGACGTAACACACATTTTAAGTAAGGTAAGCTGTTTTTTCTTGAAATCCTTTCACTTTCGTATATTACGGAAACGATAGGTTTTTTTCCCATACAAATCCTTATATTTTGAATGTTACGCAACAATGCCGATGCTTACCGACGCTTATATTTCGAGCTTGGGCTACCTGTGATTAATGCCTCTGAAAAGACACCTCAGGTAAAACGTGGGTCCATTTAAAAGTCAAGTCATCAGTTCTCAACATTAACGATTGATCCTTTCTAAGTTATTGGTTTTTATAATAATACATCAAAGTTCTCAGTCCCTGGGGGTTTTTACTGCAGAGCTGAACTAATTTGTATGTAACGGTGGGCTTGTTAACTCGCATGCATAATTAACTGACTACTGGCAGGTGAAACGCTTAGACTTTAATAGTTTTCATTTCCTCGAGACAGAAAGCAGAAAGCGGTTTTGTAATAGTCAGACAGAATTCAAATGGAGAGTTTTAGGCTCCACTTTGTGTATGTGTGTGTGTTTTGTTTATATATCTAAGTTTTAGCGCTAAATAATAAGAAGACATAAGCTAAATTGACATAGAGAGTTTTTAGCTCCACTTTGTGTATGTGGTTTGTTTATATATCCGATTTTGAGCGCTAAAAAAGATATAGTAAGCCTTTTCTCGCGTTGCTAAGTAATCTCTCCGGCTGTTAGTTCCAATAGCCGAGCATACGCCACTGGGATCTTCTCAGCGGGAATTAAAATAGACTGGATCAAAAGTTCCCATTCTAGGGTCTGGGGACAAGCGTCCAAAAGAGCTTGAAGCTCATCAACGTTGGTGATAAAAAGTTAATAAACGTTTTCTCAAACACACGAACTCGAACAAATTGCTTCTAACAAAGCCATTGCAAGAACGATAGCGCTTTCGAAATCTACCCGCTTTTATGTTGAACAAATCATATGTCCTACAAGAGTCAATCAGGGTTAAAAAGAACCGGGCAAGCCTATTGTGCCTATTGTAGTAGAGAAACGCTCATTACAAATGGAAGTAGGCACTTAATTAGTTTGGAGGAACACATTTTTAGGCACATAATTAATATACAGGAAGGAACTAAATTTGTATGCAGGACGACACTTACACATATTAATAAAGAGAAGGCATACGGAAGGCAGGGAAGGTACCAAACAGGGTAAAATAACCCTATATCACTACTATCATTATTATGATTCTTTTTTCCTTTTAAAATTTCTTAACTATGGTAAAAAGTGGTAAATTTTTCAAAATTAAGTCTTCTTTTCCTAACCTCTTGTTCATTGTCTAAAACAGCATATTATTCATTCAAGTGATCGATCCGTGGCCATGAATTTTATACTTAATTAAAACACCTTAAAACTTACCTGCCCGTTGTTAGAAGAATTTCTTGCTTTACAGACTGTTTTAAACCAAGCAACTTGCTATAAATGGCCCCTCTGGATTATGGCCTCTCTCCAGGAACCAAATTTTCGGATGTTACCATTTAAGGGGAACTCCGCCCCTCTGAGCATATTCCTTGATATAATTGACAGAATGGCTAGCGGATGCTTCTGCTTTAAGTTAATTTATTAGGAAAGACTGTATTACATACAAAATTGGCCCAAATTTCCTATCAAAATGTTATTAGCAAGGGTTTTCTAATACGTAAAGAGACAAAAAGCAATGAAGATGAAATCATTTGACGTTTTGGCGTCGTCATGAAGCCATTAAATTTTTACTATAAACTACCAGGAAGTTGGCTGAAGATCAACGAGTAAAAATTAATCAATTTGACGCAAATATTTTGGCTCGAATTGAGTCCAACCGGACATTAAGAGGCATCGTCAGTTCCCTAATTAGCAACATTTCGTGCAGTAAAATCGACCCTTGTTTTTCAACCAATTTCAATATGTACAACTCTTAAGAAAATAAATAATATGATATAATGCAAACCTTAAAAGCTGTATAAAGCTCATGGATTTAACCACCACCTCAAAATTGCCAAAGAGAAATGCGTTGATTGAATTTTTGAAAATTTCTACAAATTCAATAGTGAGCAGTTATAATAGGATTCTCCCCACCCTCCTCAGTCTGCGGGCTAGTCTCATTTGTAATATTCACAATCCACACTTGTTCCACAAATGCGGCCCTGCTTCCTGAATTGCGCGCCCGCCTAGTATTTCCATCATCCTACTTTTAATAAAATGCCTGAGGTGGAACTAAGATTATACAAGAACCTATAATTCACAGGGAAAATATTGCTGATATGTGCAGGTGCGAGGCCGTGAATGGCTTTCAAAATTAACAATAGAATCTTGAAATGTATGCGCGTTTGCACTGGTAGCCAGTGTAACTCGTAAAGTACTAGAATGATGTGAGAATACTTCCTAAAACCATTAATAATCTAGTGGCAGCATTTTGCACGCGTGGCAACTTAGCTATTTTTTCTTTGGGGAGGCCCATACAGTAAGCTTTAATTTACAGTAATCTATACGGCTCGTGTAGAAAGCCTTTACCAGAGTAAGTACGCTTCTACTATTTGTATGACCTTGCATAATTTTATACGTTAATCGTTAGCAGCTATTTCTGATAACTTAGTTTCAGATGTGTGAACTTGAAATTTAGCGTCATGACGACACTGAAACGTCGTTCGTTCGTTTTATCTTGTTTGTGTATCAAAGTATCATTTAAAAAAAAAACTTTCATTATTCTACAACTTGACGAGCAGCAAAAACTACTTGACGTTAGTACAGTTGATCTAAAGAAACAACTTTTAACTCGTTTACGAACTGAATTTGATCAGCCCGGCTAACATTCTTATGCTCTTCCTTGGTGCCTTAGTAACACAATCATGATCGTATCGTGAATAACCGAGTGTCAGGATCTATTTCTACTGACTGACGTGAAGTGACTATAAGCAGCTTTAAGACCACTGTCATTGATATCTCACCATGCAATTCAAAGCCGCACAAAGACCGAGAAACCCTCAATATACTCAATATGATCATTCGCTTGTAAGGTCAAGTGTGAAATTGTCAAACACATGCAGCTGGGATAAAGAAAGCTGCACACAAATGATCAAAATTGATCATAGCGGTGCTCTCGCGCACGAAGCGCGCAGCGGAGCACCATGGGTAAAAAAAATTTGCAAACTACCCATCCAAGAGAATTTGGTAATCACGTGATCGTACACCGACCGACCGAACGACCGTCCGTCCGCACCACAGGTATACCAATGTAAAAAACTCAATAAACAGGTATGGCAACCCAAATGCAACTCTCGCATAGCCACCCGCGTCTTGTGAAGCAGAGACAACTAAAGAGTCGAAAGGGGAAATTGTCTCTGTATCCGTATTTTCAAAGTATTAAGCTCAGAATAACTGTCATGTCCACAAATTTGGAATATAGAGCAAGAGAAAGACAGAGAAAAAGGAAAGTAGGCGGCAGGCCAGCGAAGCTCAACGAGAAATACAGCGACAGAGATCTAGAGCGAGAGATGAAAACAAAGAAGACATTTTTTTGTTGGAATTTTTTCCAACGAAAGCGGCGGTGACAAATGAGAAATGCCAGCGGTCACCAATGCAAGATGAAATTAGCGGCAGTGAGAAAAAGTGAACGAGAAAACGTATGACATTTCCTCAATAAAACGTGTGACTAAGAGGTTTCAGTAAGTTTCACGTTGTAGTTGTGCAAAAACAACTGCAAAGAAATGTACAAAAAAAGTGTGCTGTACGTGCAAAGTTGCTTTTTGCTAATTAGACCTATTGTTGTCTTTTCACCGTTCTCAGGCGTTTGTCTTCGCCGCTTACCATTACCAGATTTTTTATATTTTGTTTGAACAAACTATAAATATTATCATCGAGAGCTTCGCTCTTAGTCCTGGTAAATCTATATTAAGATATATGTATATTTGTTGAAAATTAGTCAAGTATCTGTCATTTTGGCAGTGGTTTCGCTACTGCGCATATTTAGCTCATTGTTTAAAATTAACCAAGCCCATCGTTGTGCACCTAAATCTGGTCTTAATTGTGCTCTTTAACTGGAAAATTTCAATCATCCCTTCTAGAGCTCCCTCGGGCTCTGTGCATTTTCGCGTGCTCGGAATTCTCCTCCTCCCTACCCTGGTGTTATCAGTCAACCCTCATTTAGACAATCTCATTAGTGAATTGGTTCTGGTGCAGCTTTAAAAATAGACCTATTCGGCTAACTCAATGTTGTACCCAATTCAAACCCTTTGGGGATAAAACGTTTTGTTTCAGGAATTTCCATATCATTTTAAATGTGAATGCCACATTATAATGCACAAATACAATACAAAAGAATCTTAACCTCAGGAGATTTTAATTGGGTACAACATTGAGTTAGCCGAATAGGTCTATTAAGACCCTGTTTACATGGGTGGGGAACCCCGGTCTAGTGGGGTGGGTTTTTTTTTTGTGTGCCCCAGAGCGTGAAAACAAAAGAAGCCAACCAGCAATACG
>CALNXK010000270.1:0-22500 GCA_942486035.1 Porites lobata
GCACTTTCTATGAAGCATTCTATATGTAATATACAACTCTTACCTAAGGCTGCTGATCTGAGGAACAAAGCCTTTGATAAATTTCGTCTTAACCCATTCGCTCCTGGAGATTTTGCCGAAAAAAACGCGTTTTGAAGCTAGTCGAGTGGTTTTCTGGTAACTGTCGTGCTATAAAGAGCTAAAACTTACCCCAAACCGGTTTACAGGTCGTACACTTCATGGCCTTTTGATCCAGATGCAAAATATCAGCTTGCGAAGTTCGGGCATGCGCAGAAAAGCAAAATTTCTTTCTCTCCTCCCCTCTTTTTTCGCTTTTCTAGCCTCATTTTTTTTTTCTCTTGCTGGGCATTTAGTAGGCTTCATTTTGGTGGGAATAGTTTTAGGAAAGCTTTTAGGATCTTAGGATTAGGTCAAAGGAAAGGTAGGTGGGCAATGGAACAAGATTTCCATGGAGATTTTCAGGTCAATGTTACATGGTTTTTGCCTCTTTCTCCGGTGTCCTTGACTGAATTGTGCTCATTCTGGTATGGTTTGAAAGATCTCTTCACTCTACACAAGTTAGAGGAAAAAGTTGTCCTTGACCGTTAAAACTGATGACGTCACAAAGGGTAGAAAGGACGTAGATCCGCACGGGCGGTTACGGGCGGTTCAGGGGCGAATGGGTTAATCAAAAAACCTAAAAATGGCCTTTTACCAACTTTTTCTCCTGATTTGACATGAAATAGACAAATTTGGTTGTTTTATCCTGAAAAGTGGATTTTTTCAAAAAGTTTGGTACTTTGCTTAATATGGTGCAATGAAATCTTGGCTGCCTTCCAGTTAATTCCCAACCTCGTCCCCAGGGTCTTCTCGCTTTCCAATATGGCGGCGGCCAGCTGTCGTTGCAGTTGTGTCCTCCGTTGCAGTTTGGTCCTCTCACCTATCAACCAATAGAATGCGTTTTTAGCGGAGCTCCACGCGCGCGCGAAGCGCGCGCGTGGGCGGAGCGCCATGGCTAAGTAAATCTACCCATCCCAGAAAATTTGGTAATCACGTGACCGTACACCGACCGCCGACCGACCGTCCGCACCACAGGAAAACCAATGTTTACTCTCACACATTTACCTAGTTTGGGAGCCCAAGAGAAAACTAATTGTACATCAATGTTGTGATCAGGGGGGGGGTGGTGAACTTGGTAGTTTGTTTGTCCTGACGATCTTGGCCATCGTGACGTCACGAAGAGAGAAGCGCGCAACTTCGAGGAGTTTTCGAAAATGGCGCCGTTGCCATTTCCAAATGCTACTTTTAAAGTTGGTTTTCCTGGATATTGACGCTCCAAAATGGTTTTTGTCACGGTAGGATAGTGCAGTTCCAACATCTCTTTCCGAGAAGGTGAGTGAAATGTGTATTAATCCGAAAAATAACGCGTATGAGAGCTGTAAACAGTTTCGGTCAATTTCCTCGAGTGCAATAATGTGCCGCAAAAGTTTGCATGTTCGCACAGTAATAAGTTTTTCAAGTGGAATATTTGTCGCAGAAATTTGCATGATCGCATATTAACATCGCATGTTTTAGAAAATCGGTTTGGTGTGGAAATTCGAAACTTGGCAGAAGGGTAGGTCAGCAATAGTGGAAAACATTGTCCTTGATGTGTAATGGGAGAAATTAGCAGTAAAAATGATCAGTGCATTCGAGTGCGCTTAATATTGATATAAACAGATGACCTCGACTCGGTTACCCCGGCACAATGTAAGTCAATTATTTTTCGGTGTTAAGAAAAAGGAAACCAAAGACTTCCCTCAACACTATGTATCTATAATAATTACACCAGGAATATATATATTTTTAACACTTGAAGGATGTACCATCTTGTTGAAGCAAAGGATATTTCCCTGTAATACCTATAAGCTTACATTAAGCTTCCATAAATAGCAAAAAAAATTAATAAGATTTACATGCAGCTCCAAACATGTACATCTGTTATGCATGAAGCAATTTCATATCGTTCCATATCAATAGTTAGTGCGAATGGAGTCAAACATGTACAGTGAAACTTGTATAATTTAAGCGGACACCTCAGAGAATGCTGTAATGCCCACTTGATATAGAGTTTCTTCCTACTACATACAGGTTTCGATAGAAAATGTCATATGAGGCAGACCTGCCAACTCTCACAATTCTACCGTGAGACTCACGATTTTTTAACTTTTCTCACGGTCTCACGACAAGACTCCCAATCTCATGGTTTTCTGGGAAATATTCTAAATTGAAATATTACCTTGTTGAATAAAACGTAAATTTTGTGGGGAAATTCTTGTGCCTGGATAAGCTTTGACTATTTTAGCCATGAAGTTGTTTTAGCCCAAAGAAATGACTCTGCTGTATGTTTCGTCACAGTGATAACCTATTTTTTGGCATTTTAAAGTCATCCAAAAAAAGCGGCATCTAATTTGTTACATAAGGGACCACACTAAAGCAAGGTTAACAGTTGATTCCCCTAATGGAAAAGGGGAAGTTTAATTTTGATCGGCAAAAAATAGAATCTCGCTACTTTTTGTAGAATCTCCCGATTTGTTTTCATGAGTCTACAGATTTCCTTTATCAGAGGTTGGCAGGTCTGTATGAGGAGCTAAGTACCATTCAAATAAAAGGCGGAAACATTTGGAATACTTCCAGAGATATGATGATATACATTTGCATTAATATCTTTATTTGTGCGGAGCAATTAATTAAACCTAGATTGTACCTCAAATTTTAAGATATCAAATGAGTGAAACAAGCTTTATACAAACAAAAATGAAATGAGAAAGTACTGTAACTCATTCATATAATTTACAGAAGTCCCCTGGTGACACCAGCCAAGTGCTGATAGGGGAAGACTCCCAATCTCATGGTTTTCTGGGAAAGCAAAAGGCATCTTAAAATAACAAAAGGCACATAGGGCTCAGCCGAATGGTACCATAATGACGTCAACACGTATGGAAACAGGCCTTTTCTCCGAAACCCGCCCCACTCCCCTATGGCTATTTTTACCTCACCTCACCTCCCCGTACCTGATGAAACAAGGCTTTCAACAGTTTGTTGAGATAGGATGCTTTTTGTTTTAAAGGATGAGCTCATCATATTTTATTATCGTAGAGACGGGGGTAAGATAAGTTAATAATAATAGACAGATTATTATAGGTGGGTTACTCATTTTTACAGCTATCCCTGGAAGAAGAAATAGAAGTAAGGAGCTGACTGGCAGCCACTGAGATTGAGGAGAGAAAGGAAATTGAAAGAGAAGAGAAAGAGTTGAAAGGAAAAGAAGAAAGGTTAAGACAAAAAGCAAAAGAAATTAAAAACACAGTAATAGAGGCCAAGCGGGTAGCTGCCCAACTGCAACTAATGGCAGGGCAGCTAGACTGCTTGGCTAACCAAATTCTAGAAGAGACCAAAAAGTTAAAGAAGAAGTAAAAGAAAAACACCAGTGTAAGAAAATTTTATTGATAACAAACCGTTTCTTTTAATCAAAGTCAATGTGCAAAGTTTTTAAATGTAAACAAGTCAGACCTGTTATGCAAGAAAGAAAACACATTTGTTCAGTATATAAAAAATAAAAGGAAACTGGTTCGTCTAATTTCTCGTATCCTGTATGGTGTCTTCTTGCTCCATGGAATCCACTCCATCTAACATCCTCCACTTCCCGCACCGCACTACTCTCTTCGAGGAATCTATTATACTATATCTTTACAGACATCCAGTAAGCAGCACCTCCTCCATCATACACTGCATGTTTTTTCTCATCATGTACAGAGTATTCCCAACCAAGGAAGCACCTAATTATAAAATCAGTCAGATAAAAAGAGATTATTATATATACAAAAGTCAAAACAAATAAATCAATAAAGGCCATATTATCACCATAGCAATGGCAAGGCTATGTGAAATATATTAGCAGAGGCAGTACAACAGCAAATTTTAAAGAGGGGCTTTAGAGCTGTTATAATGGAACACCTATAGTCATGGAATGATTGTCTTTACTAAGTTACGCCTACCAAGAAATTACCACAAAGCTACATCAGCTGGGTGACAAAACTGTACGAGCAGGCCCCGAAGATTGTTGGAACTGGACAGTGTCACTTGATGTAACTGACAATAGCATGGAGTCCAAGTAAATTAAAAAGCATCAATAATTGAAAGTTAAACTGATGCCCCTGCACTCCCACTCCCAGTAGATACCCTGCCTTGACATTACCTAATAAAGATACATTGATAATCGTGTCATTTTCTGAACTCGTGTAGTTATTGACTTATATTGTCGTTCTTGAACTTCCGTGTCTTTATTGAGCTACACAAAAAGGAAAACCGAAAAAATGTAACATAAAAAAAGTCTCTTTCTTATTGTAAAAGTGTGAGAAGGTTGATGATATTCATCGCATGAAAATCCTGCAATTTCTTTCTCATTTTTAAGATGCGGACGCCCGAGGAAACACATTTCAATATTACACCATTGAAACGCTTACTAGTGTCCGTTTTCTTGGCTTTTTCTAGTTTTTTTTTTCTATTAACTCTGTAAAGCGATTAAGGCAAAGCTACATACCCATCCTTTCTACGGCTCCTCCTCCTGGATTCTCTGCATAAAGCCCTAAAAATGTTGATGTTGATCAAAAACTTTAGCTCACGGCACTTTACCCTAGTGATAGATTCTGTTTGACTATTTACAGGATAAAAACCATGTTCTCCTTTGTGTGTGGGGCGAAAAAGCAAAGAGAAAGGCAATGTGAACTTATCTCCATCATGAGCAATGAAAGTTTTGACAAAATGATCGTAATTTATCGTGAAAAGTTGCAATATAATAAGCTGTTATAATACTGTCTTGGTTATCGCGCGGCGATTTGTAGATTCAATTCGCTTTATTAACATTTTGATACGTTTGACTCAAACAGGAAATCCTTTCAAAACCCTTGAAGATTATAGCCCATATTCTATAAAAAAAACACTTGCTTCTTACATTTGTTTAGTTTAAATAAATTGTTTATACAATTTGATAGTCTAGTATGAACATCATGACGCTATGTTTCGTGACCTGTCCACGCCACTTTCGCAATTTTTGTAAACATCCCTGAGGTTTGCGACTTTTATCCCACTGATCATTTTTGCTAACTTATTAGACGACTCACTTCTATCACCAGTTGAGAGACCTATACCATATTAACGTCATTTGTTTTTCTCGAGACTAAATTCTGCTGGGCTCTTTAGTTATGCGTCTCTAAAGACGCTCCGGTATGAGTTGTGCCATCTGGTCGATCTCGGGAAGTTCTTGATTTTTTACGATGGAAATGCTCTTTCCTAGAATAAATTGCAATTTTACCATATAGCATTAATAGATAAACACATACCTTCCGTCGTTTCATCGCAACGTCTCGACTTTTACCACTTGAAACCAAGAAACAATTTCGCTCGATGAAACCATTTAAAGTTCCCGGGATAAATTTCTCGTGACGTCACGATGGCCAAGATCATCCGCCGCGCGATCCCTATAGGAGCGATTGGCGAGTTCATCACCCCCCCCTGGTTGTGATCAATTGACAGCTATCAAAACAGGGCTTCCGCTGACCAGTATCACCTGACCGTATCGCGGGCTCAAGTGTCGACCCATCGAGGTCGAGTATTTGTTGAAGTTATCCGCTGACAAATTACCAGTTTCAAATGATCACAGGCTCAAGTTTATTTTTTCCAAGGATGCATATCAAATATGTTGTGTTTATGTCACTATGGCCCCGCACTATTAGGATTTTGATTTCAAACTGACCTCGGAAGCGAAAATTCAGCCAGTTTTTTTAAAAGTACAGGCGAGGAAGACCTTATCTTACCATGGTCACGCGTTGGTCACGCTCTACGTCCAATTTTTATACTCTGATTGGTCAAAATTTGACAGGTGAGTTCATGCGGAAAAATTATGCAGCATCTTGAAAATTGTTTACTTTGACAGCTGAAGCTGACAGAGTTTTGTGTCAACTTGTGATGTTTTTAACTGTCTTTTTCTTCTGGATGTACAAAATGAAATACAGCTGCTATCAAGAGTCTTCTGTTATTCATGGCTGGTTTGTTTACTGGGTACGTTTTTGGTTGAGAAATGCGTCGCTTGTCAAAATTCGGTAATTCGATTTCGGAAGGCATCGTTTTCGTTTTTCAGCTTTTTTCACCTTGTTTAATGCGTAAGGGGGTTTAAAAAGACTCAAGCAACTGTGGCCTTCCTTGATAGCTTTCAGGAACTGAATCTCGAATGGTAAGCCTGAGTAATTATTGTATTTGATGTTTGTTTTTGTTATATCTAATTTCATGAAGTCTTGCACAGTTCACGCTGACAGTTTATGCGGCAAGTTTATGCACGTTTGTAGGATTTGAGTCAGTATCAGGTTTGATATAAGCTTACAGAACTTTAAAAAGCTTTCAGATACATTTGCTCACCACAAAAAGAAAGGAAACGTTCCGAAGAATATTTAGTTATAAATTTGGCTGCAGAAAGAAAACTTTGAGCGATTTTCTTGCTTCGAGGAGTTCACTAGCCTGTGTACAGACGTCCCCTCCTCCCGCAGGAAAAAATCGGGAGAGGGGACCCTCTCCCGATTTTTTCCTGCGGGAGGAGGGGACGTCTGTACACAGGCTAGGAGTTCACCTTCGCAAACAGTAAAACACCGCGTCGGCAAGTCGGCTTAAGCTTTACGCTAAAAGACTCAGGATTTTTAGTGACACTTTAATGCTTGTCTTCGTGAATGAAAATTGTTGTCTCTGTAAATGTTTCACCGAATTATATTTCTTTTTTGGATTTTTAGTGGTCTCTCTTTCAATTTTAATCGCTTGTCCGTGCCGTTTGTTTTCATCGTTGGTGAACATCGCTTGCAGGAGTACTCAAAACTGTCGTGCGTTTCAAACGCTTTATAAGATTACACAGCGTTATAACTGAAACCATTAAATAAAAAAAAATAAATAATAAATTCGCTGTTATGTTGAAGCGTAACTCTATTAAAGTTCATTCAAACACTCGACCACACTGACAGCTCGCACAATAGAAACGAGAACCAGCTGGCCGTATGGGTGATTTGGAAATTTTTGATCGGTTTCGCTTAAAGCCCACGATTGATCGTCCTGATTGACTGCGTGCAATTTGTCTTGAAAAATTGTGAAATACCGCATTCTGTCCGAGGTCTGTATGATAAATAGTAGTTTCACCACAAATGCCATGTATAAAAATTATAAAAGGTTGGTTTAAACACCCCCAGATTTGTTGGCAAGAATTTGTAAAGTAAACCTGTCGAACGCAAAAAAATTCGGCGTGATTTGTTTTCCAAGAATTTGTTGTCGAGGCCTAATCTACTGTGATCTTGAACGTGATCAAAGATGTTTGCTATTTTTTGGGTGTACATATAAGGTTATCAATTCGATGTAAGATGTTTCACTCTAAAATAACTTAGCCTCTCCCTCAAAAGTCACATGAATGTGCCCTTAAGTTAACTGATTTGTGGATTAAAAGTTTATTGTTTGATTTAAATTATAAATTTATTAATTGGAGCTTCGCTTTTAGCCCTGGCTAAATCTATATATTATTTCTTCCAATCAAAGTGCGTTGTGATCGTGTCTTCGCCATTTGACTTCCCAACTAGGAGAGGGTTGTAGTATGAGTTTTGTTCGTTTCGTTTTGCTGATCAGTTGGAAGACTTGTGTATGAAACAGTTCCGATGGGTTTTTGGAGAATTTACAGAAGTGCGAAGTATGTTCGAAACTTTCCTCGGTCAAGGCATATGTTCATTGGAGAGCATGGGACAGGAATGACAGCACAAGCCTCGTGTCCAAATAAAGAGTTCGAAGAAGGACAGTAGTAGCAAGAAGAATGGTCCAGTATTAAAGAAGAAGTGATGCGATGATTTTCGAGCTTCTGAGGTAAGATGTTATTTGCAGTTCTTTCAAAAGGCTTTTTTATATAAGGATTAGAGTTATGTACAGATAAGCTCAAGCTAGGCTAGCTCTTGTTTTTATAGATCGTGAAGTTGGGAGCTTTTTTGATTTCGTTGTAAATTATAAGTTAAGTTAAGCTTATTTACCGAACCGGGCATGTAAAAAGTGATCTTAACAAGAAAAAACTGAAGCATTGTTCATTGGTATTTTGAAGTCTTCCTTTAGAAAATTAGAACCTATTTCAAAGTTTAGGCTAAAGAGTTACCTGCATATATGAGGCCCCTCAAATTAGCAAACTTAGGGATTAATTCAGTCATTTAGGCAGCCGACTGCATGACTCTCTGCAAGTGGCTAAGAATAATAATGTGGAAATTCAATGTGGACGTGTTTTGCTTTCGATTTGGAAGATGACGCTGTTAGACTTTTTTGGATCAAAATTCTGCGAGAAAATTTGAGTATGGTTTAGCCTGCTTTCAATTTTTAATTTGGTCAACTGTCTAAGATGGACGCTTCTGGGATCAGAAAAAAGAGTCTGTCTTAAAGAGATGTCCGCCTTTAAGAGAATCATATAAAGCAAGGTTGTCAGAAAGTTTTAAAGTAGATGGCTGAGTTGTCAAAGTGAGCGGCCAGCCCAGGGATATTTTATTTAAAAATGCCATCCTTAAAGGAATGCCAAGCAGAGTAGCAGGCCGATACTAACCAAAAAGGCGGTGATTTTTGACGGCAGCCGGCTACTTTTTGACAACCCTGATAAAAGGAGTAAAGCAAAGCAGGAACCAGCTCTAGGTGTCCAATTTACGGTGTAGTGAGATGTCCATTAAGGGATTTTGTATTTTAAAATTCAGCATGAGAGCTACAGTAGTGCTGGACTTGCGACCCAATATGGGAGTCGTGTAGCTTCTGCTTGATTTTTTGTCTCAGGGTCTGCGTTATGATGCATCGCTGGCCCTTGAATATTACACCACCATGTACTGAGAGCTCATCTCGGATTTCAAAGTACTGGTGAATGGCTGCTGGTTGTTTTTCCTTTGTACCTGGGAAGCCATCCAAGATTGCTTTCTTTGAAAACTGTAGAGTTGGATCACAAGCCGTTTCTCTCTGAAGTTCCTTGAGCTGGTGGTCTGGAATAGGAAGGAAGTGAGTGGCGTGGATGCACTCCACCTCTGATTCTGTGGCTGATCGCTCATAGTCCTCTGAATAAGCTCTTGACAGGGTATCAGGTAGCAACATCTCCTTGCCAGGCTTGTAGTATATCTCGCAGTCGTATTGTTGAAGCCACAGTAGTAGGCACTATAGTCTTTTGCAAACTGATGCCAGGGGCTTCTGCAATATCATGGAGACAAATGGTTTGTGATCTGTCCAGAGGATGACCTTCTGAACATACACATAGTGGTGGTTGTGTTCCATGCCGAAGACCTGAGCCAGCAATTTCTTTCGAGTCTGTGAGTACTTCCTTTCAGACAGTGTGGGTGATTTGCATGCAAATGTCACAGGTTGGGCTAGCTGCATCAGTACAAAGCTAAGTCCATCTTTAGATGCATCTCCTTAGCCTTTAGTTGAGTCACTCTCACTGAAGTACTTGAGCACTAGCACTTCATGGAGACAGCAGCTTTCATCTTTTCAAAGGCATCGACCTGTTCGTGAGTCCAATTCCACTCAGCTTTCTTGTGTGTTAGACCACGCAGTGGCTCACACAGTTCTGATAGGTCTTGTAGGAACTTAGACAGATACTTTACAAGCCCAACCAATCTCTGTACTGCGGGAACATCTGCTGGTCACTCCATCTAAATTATTGCTTCGACTTTCTTAAGATCTGTTTTAAGCCCATTCCCTATCATTACATGCCTGATGAATGACACTCCACTGTACTTCAAATGGAACTTCTCTTTGTTCAGCTTGATATTACTCTGCAACGATCAAGGAGGTTCATCAGATTTTGGTCATGGTCAAGGTCAGCCTTTTCATTAGTGTGCCCCTGCCCAGTGATGAGTAGGAGCACCTAATGAAATTAAGGTGTGGACAGCAAGTTCTACTAACCTCTTCTAGTCCTGCTACAAGTGTTAGGTTGTCTGCGAATTCAAGCTTGGTAAGATCTCGCTTAGGTTGTCTTCTGCTCTGACTAGGCTGATTCGGTAGACCTCACTTATTTGGGCTGTCAAGGAACGGATGCGGAAAGTAGTTGAGTACAATAATGATAAAACAGGAGCAAGGGTGTAGCTTTAGTACCCTGCTGTATTGTCAAAGAATCTGGTTTCTTTTCAGGACCAATTGAGTAGTCTCAGTTTCCTCATATAGAGACTTTAACTCAGCAGCAATTGGTTGAAGTTGAAGTGGAAGTGTGTCAGACATTGCTTACCCGCTTATATGTTCAAGACTTCCCTACCTACGTTTTCTACATCACCTAACCAATAAACCCCTCTATTATAGACTCGATCCTATTTTGCAAGAAAATATATTCCAGTGTAGCGAAAAAATTTAACCCTTGGCAGGGCTAGTGGAAGAAGATGACCATTGCTTTTTTTATCTTTTGTTCTCTCAATGGAACTCAAGTTCAGATGAATTTGAGAGGTTTCTTGATACATGTAGGCAAATAAGTTCTGCTCTATTATATTGAATTCACAGCTGCTATGTTAGAAAAAATCCAAACATTGTACATACTGCAAGAGTAGTGTAGGATATTACAAGAGGCAGTACCTTACAGGAAGTTCTTTTTATAGGTCTTTGACTGGAAAAATGTTTGATGTTTTTGCATCCCTAATCAATTGTGGGAGGTGGTCACTTACAATGTACACGAGTTGGTTTCACATGAAACTTATCATTAACAGTTATGTTATGGGGAAGGGAGGTAAGAGGCTGGGTATTCTGATTTTGTCAAACACAAAATGCATGTTCCATGTTTACTACATTTAGGGGTGGGTCTAGAGGTGGGAATTTTGAGCCACGGGTGGATAAGTCACTTTTGTACCCCATTCTCAAATGCTTCAGCCCACCAACCCCATACTTAATACCTGCCAAATGAAGTATCAAAAGGTCCTAATGTTGATCCATTATCTTTGCAGATTTTGTACCTAAAGATGCTCTACTCAGAAGGGAGGTCAGGTTTTCCATGGACAGAACCCCGTCACAGAACAATATTTTTACAAAGGAAAACAATTGCGTCGTGATATTTGGTTCAGTCAATCAACGTTTTGAAGTATTGATATTAACATTAGGAAAAAGAGGATAAGGGTAGGGATCAAATCATAAAGATCTGTAAATGTTTAGTACTTGTATACGATGGTAGGCAGTCAAAAGGAAAATTGTATAGTTATTTACTTAAATGTTGGGTTCCTCATAAGAGTCAGGTAATTTTCAAAGATACACCTTAACTTTTTAACCAGCTTTTATTAAATTAATCCAAATTCAAGGTGGCATTTTTCCTGAAAAATTGATTTTAAGGACCGTGATTCCTCAAATTTCTTTCATTCATCGTTCATTATTAAATCAAGTGTCAAAAAACTAACAAACTTAAGGGAAGAATTCATACGGCTGGGATATTTGCTCTCATAACCTTTAATCCTGGAAGAGATTTTACATGAAATGGCACTAATTGGGAAGTCAAATGCTAGGTGCTTTCCTTTTTTATTTGCTAGCAATTTTGACTTTTTTTTAGACATTTTCCTGATATTTCACTGTGAAATTTGTATCCTACCCATAAATGTCAACCATAAAAAAATATTCCTATTTATGGTTTATCATAACGTCTAGGATATAAAGGATATTGCAGTGTTATAGAATTATTTATGATAGCTCCTACATGGAAACCTGGACTTAAGTGAGGTTTTAAGTTCTTACCTTCATTTCATTCAATAGGAATGTTGCCCAGGCCCAAGTAAAATAAATAACTAGGTTTAAGGTCAACTAATAGTTCCAGGGTTGTCGCTAAGATTTCAAGTTGCCGGTGAAATACCACAAGTAGGCGGGGATCAAGCGGCTAGGGATTTCTTTTGATTCTATTTTTCTTCTATTTTCGTATGAAAGTAGCTGGGGACCACATTCATAGTAGCTGGAGGAGATCCCTAGCCCCCCCGGCTCTTAATGACAGCCCTGCCAATACACTGTAAGCATTAACTGTTATTATCATTATGTACTTGGGATGGATTCCTTCAATTTAGATGTTAAGCAGGGTTCTCCCTCGTCTTCAGTGCATGGTGTAAAGCAACTAAAACAAATGTGCAAAATTAAGTGCTCATTAGTATGGTCCGCTTGTATTTTATAAATTGGTATTTTTTGTATAACGTCTCTTCAGCAGTTGTGCACGTGTTGCTATTATTTCTACGTATCTCGATCACCAAGGCTGGTGAAATCACGTACCAAACATAATGTATTAACTTACTGGGAAAATGGCATATGACAAGGATTTTTTTTTTCAGCCATAAACTGAAAATTTAAGAGAGCAGCATTCTTTGAATGAACAGATCTTGACCTTTTCCTGAATCAATTGTGCTCCTGTCATACTTACAGTATCTGAATGTTTGCTTATATAGTATAGATCCCAACCTGTGGGGAATCTTATCTCTGTTGCACTTCCTCTTCTCTCAGGGTACAGGGGTATCAACACATGCATGAGAAAGGAACGATTTTGTATTAAGCCTATGGAAAGGTTAAAAGCGTGCATTTTTTTCGCTGATGTATAGACTGACCCAGAGCCACTTTTGTAAGGGTTAACTAGTTGCTTTTATATTCATCTATAACTTGGTATTATAACGAGTTCATCCGCCCTTAAAAAGGGGAATGGATATATAGGTCCCCCTGCGTGCCCTCGTACCCTGCTTGACCACAGGCTGTAGGTTGGTGGGGAAGCTAAGGTGGCACTGACTTTATAGGCCCCATTTATATTGACTATTTTCCAATTCCCCATAATACACTCTGTCTGCCCCCCAAATTTTGCATAACTTATTGTCTTAAAATGCTCTTGGGAAAATGCAATACTCCCAGGAGCATTTAAAAACAATGGTTTATGCAAAATTTGGGGGGCAAACAGAGTGTATTATGGGGAATTGGAAAATAGAGAATGAAGAAAAATTGTCCCGGGAAAAGGGTCTCTCTCTTTAGCGATCAATTTTATGATAATAAAACTAATCCCTTTGCCCAAGCTAACAGCGCGCTCGCATGCTCTGATTGTTTAAAACAGCGATCGCGCTAACCTGCGAAAACAGCCATTTCTCCTCGCTCCTCGCCGCTTGGGACGTTTCGCGAGGAGAAACGTCTGTGACTCAGCGACAGAAATTCCATACTGTTGACATAAATCAATGTTTACATAATAAATCAGGTAGTCATGGGGTTCCAAATGCAGATTTGTTCAATTTACGTTTCTCTTGGTCGATTTTGGTAAAGTGTTTTGTTCATCTGCGAACGAGCTCCAGAAAAACTTAAATGCTTCTTCTGCAGAAGAATATAATTCACAAATATCGACTGTTTTGTTATAGATTCATCACGTTTAAATTTGACCTTTGTGGCCTTTTGTCTTTTGATGTGATTCGTAAACAATAGCTAAAACAAGTAACTACTCTGTCGTCCAATCAGCGCTTAATATTTTCAATATTGTATTAATAGCAGTTTATTATGTAATTTTAGTTGGTAGATTATATAGGTAGTTAATTAATTAATCGATACATTTTATTACTTTAATTGTAGGAGGGCCATTATGAAAACTACTGGGTGACCAGAAAATCAATGTCTTTACCCTCGTTAAATAAAGTTATTACTTACTTACTTACTTAAGACCGAATTCCGGACAGATTTTACGTCGTCAGTATGGAATTTCTGTCGCTGAGTCGCAGACGTTCCTCCGCGCGAAACGTCCCTAGCGGCGAAGAGCGAGAAGAAATGGCTGTTTTCGCAGGCTACGATCGCACATGCTTTCAAAGTGTTTGTGTGGAGAAACGATGGCTTCCTACCGTCGAAAGGGTGATCGGTCTAGGCGAGGTACCCTTCTAGCCGAACGAAAATTTATGAAACGTTGGCGCTCAGGGCGGCAAAACCCTTATACCCAGGACAACGTTTCTACAAATAAACGAGGCCTTAAATAGTTTACCGGTAATAGGTATCGTGTCGTGACCTGACCTAAATATTGACTTTCCCAGTTTATCCCAGGAATAAACGGCCCTAGCGTTTGAATTATTGGGGTAGTCCGTTGTCCATGTACAAAGTGCATCAATTGCTGTGCCTCTATTTAAGTAGTATAGTAAGGACCGAATTGACCTCTCTCTGGGAAGAGACTCAAAGAAGGGATGGCATACATTATGGGAATCGTGCATAGTCATAAAGACGAAAGCAAACTAGCTTTTTTTAAAAAATGTAGTCTACGCCACTTCCAAATTTCCCATAATTCACCCTATTCGCCCCGAAAAAAAATTTGCATAACCTTTGTTTTTCTTTTGGGTTAGGTATTACAGCCGTCCCAAGAGAAACTGAAAACAGCGCTTATGCAAAATTTTGGGGGGGCAAATAAGATGTATTATGGGAAATGTGGAAGTGGCGTATAGCACGAAACGCGATTTTTTAGTCTGCATCCGCCATTTGCACATCCCCCATAACACGCCTTGTTTTGCCCCCCAAAATTTTTCCATAACCCTTGCACTTTATTTCCTCTGGGTATCACAGTCGTCCTAAGAGAAATTAAAGACTGCTTATGCAAAACAAGGTCTATCATGGAAAATGTGAAAATAGCGAATTATCCCTTTTAGCTTTTTCACTTTTCTATTGTTTACGAAAAGGGCAAATTTGGCAAGAATTCATAAAATATTTATAACCCTGACCCTAATTAAAACTTGATGAAAAAAGAGGCATGCCGATAATTGTGGGTTTTACGAAAATGACATATTTTGCAGAATTGGCGAATTTGGCAAGGATTCATCAAAGGTCTGGCAAAAAATTTAAATGAGACAACAAAAGAGGTCCATTGGCAGCTGGCAATTTTCACGAAAATGGCAAGAATCCATCAAAGGTTTTGCAAAACCTCAAATGAGGTGACAAAGAGGGAAATCTTGACAAACGGCGATTATAAGAAAATGGCAAATTTTGGGCGAAAAAGGGAAATTTCGGCAAAGATGGCGAGTATGCCAAAAAGTCATCGAGGCTTCTGCCAAATATTCAAATAAGATAACAAAAGTGGCATCTTGACAAATGACGATTTTACGAAAATTACAAATTTGGCAAGAATTTATAGGTTTGGCAAAAATTAAAACAAGATGACAAAAGAGGCATGCCGATAATTGTGGGTTTTACGAAAATGACAAATTTTGCGAAATTGGCGAATTTGGATTCATCAATGGTCTGGCAAAAATTTTAAATGAAACCACAAAAGAGGCATTCTTGGTTTGCAACCACGAGACAAGGCGGCAACGTTGGGGATCAATACAATCTAATTTTTCTCGAATAATTAACATGAAAATAGAGTTTGGTTCCCAGATGCTTTTGTTCTTGATCACCAACATGGCCGCCGGGACGTCAAGTGCAGACCAGCAATATTGACAGTTGGCGATTTCACGAAATTGGCAAATTGAGAAAATGGGGGATCGGGCAAGAATTTATCAAAGGTTTGGCAAAAACTCAAAAGAGGTGACAAAGAGGGGAATCTTGACAAATGGCGATTATAATAAGAAAATGGCAAATTTAGGAGAAAAAGGCAAGAGAAAATGGCGAGAGTGCCAAAAATTCATCAACGGTTTGGCCAAATATTCGAATGAGATAATAAAAAGGGGCATCTTGACAAATGGTGATTTTACGAAAATGACAAATTTGGAAAAAATTTATTTCAGGTTTGGCAAAAATTAAAACAAGATGACAAAAGAGGCATGTCGATAATTGTGGGCTTTACGAAAATGACATATTTTGCGAAACGTACCGGCGAATTTGGCAAGGATTGAGACAATGAGACAACAAAACAGTCATATTGACAGTTGGCGATTTTCACAAAAATGGCAAATGTGGGAAAATGGGGAATTGAGCAAGAATCCACCCACGATCTGGTAAAACTTCAAATGAGGTGACAAAGAGGGGAATATTGACAAAAGACAAATTTCGACAAACATGGTGAGCGTGCCAAAAATTCATCAAGGGTTTGGCCAAATATGCAAATGAGATGATAAAAAGGGGCATGTTGATAGTTGGCGATTTTTAGGACAATGACAAATTTTGCGACGATGGCGAATTTGGTAAGAAGTTATCAAAGGTTTGACAAAAATTTACAGAGATTATAAAAAGCGTCACTTGACAAATGGCGATTATAACAAACATGGCAAATTGGGCAACAATTCATTTAAGGTTTGTCAAAATTCAAATGAGGCATGTCGATAATTGTGAGTTTTACGAAAATGACAAATTTGGCAAGAATTTATAAAAGGTTTGGTAAAAATTAAAACAAGATGACGAAACAGGCATGTATATAATTGTGGATTTTACGAAAATGACAAATGTTGCAACATTCGCCAATTTGACAAGGATTCATCAAAGGTCTGGGAAAATTTCTTGTTGATAATTACCGAGAATAGCAACTTTGGCAAAAATGGCCAATTTGGTAAGAATTTATCAAAGGTTTGGCAAAAATTAAAACAAGATGACAAAAGAAGGATGTCGTTAATTGTGGGTTTTTACGAAAATGCCATTTTTTGTGAAAGCAACAAATTTCTGCAGAAAATTAATCAAAGGTTTGGCAAAATTTAAATGAGACTACAAAAACGGGCATCTTGTACAAATAGTGATTATAAGAAAATGGCAAATTTAGGCGATAAAGGCAAATTTCGGCAAAAATGGCGAGTATGCAAAAATTCATCAAGGGTTTGGCCAAATATTCAAATGAAATGACAAAAAGTGGCATGTTGACAGTTGGGGATTTTTACAAGAATGACAAATTTGGCGAAAATAGCGACTTTGGCAAGAAGTAACGAATGGCTTGCCAAATGACATGGCGAAAAATGGTCTGTTGGTAATTTAGGATAGCAAATTCAAATGAGATGACAAATAAGGTTACCTTGACAATTACTGAGTTTTCGAAAAAGGCAAATTTTGTAACAAAAATGGGGAATTTGACAAAGGCTGATCAGATGTTTGGCAAAAACTCATAAATGAGTTGACAAACTGAGAAAGCATGTGAAAAACTGGGTACCATTCGAGATTGAACCTCGAGTGGTCCCTGATCTAATGGTGCTGAAATGACAGAGAAATATCTGACAATGGACATGACATTGTTATCAAGTAAAAAAAAACAATTTTTTTGTCGTTGACGAAAATATATCCTCTGACTGAAATACTTCCATCAATGCATCGAGATGGAATTAACTAATTAAGAAAACAGTGCTAAAATTAAGCTCGAACAAATGTGGCCATAGAAACGCAAGTAATTCCTGTAGTCGTAGGTGCATCAGAAGTAATCAACAAAACAACGTTTTTAGCTGTTTTTGGCAGTAACCTGTGTACAGCCACCCTCTCTACCCTCAAAAGAAAATCTCGATGGGGGAAAAGATCAGTAATTTTAGCATCATTTTTGATTATGTTTCCGGCGAATTGAAACATCACATATATATAGTATTTTCTTGTTTTCTTTTCTTGCTGATGGGGATTTGCTGCCGGACGAGGTCGCATTCTCACGTCTAGATTAGGTATAATGAGGATGAACAATGGTGTCGCACATTTTTGAGTAAGAATTCAACAGAAGATTCGAGGTTGAAAAGTTGACTTTATAAAGGTAGATGCATAGAAAGAAAGGACTACATATATTGTGATCGCCAAAATTATATTTGTCGAAAAAGTGGATAAGGCGGCTTCTATAGGGTCCGCAGAATAGACAGTATAATAATGGGGTAGGGGTTCTGAGAGGCCAGCGTCATATACCAAGCAAAAATTTCAGTTTGGTAGCCAGGATTCAGAGAATGACACCAGCCAAGAAAGCAGAGACTTCCAAGTTATGATTGACAGGACATTTATCCACCTAGCTATTTACTTTAGAACATCAGTGGCATGGCAGTGCAAATTAAACCTTCTGTGACTGAAAACAGCAAACAGGGAGATTTGCTGATCAACCTCATCTACACTCAATGAAAGTATTTCTCCCATGGTATAACCACCCCTTTCGGTTCGACCAGCTGCACAGACCAATAAGAACTGTCCTTCTTTTAAAGATAAAGACATATTTTGAAATAACATATACGATTCAAAAGATGGCCCTTGTTGCAGAAGTCTAAGTTTGCGACATTTCAAACTATGGTGATGTTTCGATACCACCCTTTGCGTTATTGCAAAATGCGGCGTTTAACTCTTCTGTTCTCAGCTCACAAATCGCGTCTACTCAATTTACCTGACCGGCGTCAGAGGTCATTCTTGACAAAAATAGGTGCACTTTACTGGGACCAAGGTTTGCGCTAACGCATAATGTGGTCTGACAATTGTGACGTATTTTGCGTTAACTCAATCGAAAATTTTACATAAATGGAACGATCATCTAGAAATTTTTAGTCGTCCTCAAATGATAGAAAACGCTCGTTGGGTGCTCCTGAATAAATTCCGTATTTTGCGACAGCGCGAAATGTGGCTCCCAGATCGTGGACTTCATACAGGCTTCGCTCCTCAGGCCAGGATTTGAGTTATCGCAAACTGTGGACTTTAAGAAAGGAGTCAAATTTTGCGATAACTCAATCTGTGTTCAACCAATCAATCACGAAAGTCACAGACATCTTTCTAGAAAAACTAGTGAGTTTACAACCGTTTCACAGTCCGCCGTCATCGGTCATATTAGAAAAAACACTAACTTTTTCCTGCGCTGATGAAGAATACAACACAAACAGCGAACTTATGTGTTTTATGCTCAAAAGATCGGTCTATGACCGCTAGATTTGCATATCAGAAACGGAAACGATCAGTCATAGGCTGCATATTTTCGTAAGCGTTAGCGTTTTATTCGAGTTCACAATATTCATAGGATGCAGATTTGATTATGATCTGTGTAGGGGCGTAGATGGTGAAAAGATCATAGCGATTTGCCTTGTCCTCTCCGACAAGTTTTAGCTAACTTAACTGAATATGGGCTAAAATTAAGCTGATCGATACGTAAATGAGAGCCGGAGAAAAACTGCTTTATGCGCTCTTCATATTTTTAGAACATGTAAAAACGTGAAATTTAACTTTAACGACGCACAGCCGATCTTGTTTTTTCCAAGTTCTTATTGTACAATGCCAAAACAGTATTAAATATATTCTCCTTCGCAGTCTTTCGGCCGCCGTGTTTACTTGACCTTGCAAGACAAATTTTACTACCGTCCCCGACCCGCTAGAATTGCAAATCTTGCTCGAAGACCAAACTGCAACGGAGATTCTTTTCCAGTCCTATGCCGCGACTACCACGATAGATCGCATGACCTGATTGGCTTGCATATCACATTACGTCAGAGGACATGTTCACAAAACAGGACATAACTACAACGGTAGGCGTTCAGATAGTGGAGCGAGTGGTGAGGGGTCAGGGAGCGAGAAACAATCCCTAACCCACCCCCTCGCTGTGTTTTCCTGCTCACATCTCATAGCGCCGTCCCCATAATCTGAACGCCTGGAACAGGTTACGAGGCCCTTTTGATGACTGACAAACGTTATTGTATTTTGGTAGGAAGACAAAAAGGCGCTTGCACATGTATATCCTAATTTTCAATCATCAAATCTAAAATCGTGTGGTACTAAATTTTTGCAATTTTTACGGATTTCTTCACGATCCGCGAAGGAAAGTTCCCGACAAAGAAACTAGAGTAAATATTAAATCGAAAAAAATGATGAACTCATTCCTGCACTGATATTTAGATTTGGGGTTATTTTGGTCTAAAAAATTGGACGAAAAGTTTAGCCATGTCTTTATCAGATAGTAAAGACATTCATTATATATATTTTTTTGTTTTTTCTTTGTGAATTATTAATGAGTTTCTGAAGATAAGAAGGGATAGAGTACAAAAATAGAGAAAATCCGTGATCAAAAGGAAATAAGAGAAAGACTAAGAAAAAGAAAGAAACGGAGAAAGAAAAACAGAGAACGAAAAACCAAGAAACTGAGAATGACAAAGGGAGAAACTGAGGAAGAAAAGAGAGAAGGAACGGGATGAAAATGTAAGGTAGAAAACGTGTAACAAACTCAGTCAAGGATTACAATTGTAAGCAAAAGTAACAGTGTTACTTTAAAAAATAAGTGTTACTTTAAAAAAATAAATCGTTTTGTAACTACTTCACACTGTGGAAGCACGTTCCACATAACTTGTCACTGATGCGCAGAAATCTCGCGCCTCCATACTATCAGGCTCCTCGCAGAGCAGTTCGAGAACGATCCTCAAATTAGGCTTACTTTTTAACCATTAAAGCAACATGTAGCGTGCATTCATTAACAACATACGCCAATAGGCCGTCACTTTTGCAGTTGTTTTTACGCCTTAAAAAAGTATATGCTGCAAATGAATGCACCTTATAGTGGTTTATAGGTAAGCCTTATTAATTCTTATTTGGCTTATTCCTTTTTTCATTCTACTTTTAAAAACAACGATCACCTTTTGTGCTATATATCCTGCCGAGGGTGAATGAAGATCACTTATTTGTTATATTTCACACCTGTTCAATGTATCTCTTAAGGCCTGGCCATCACCGTCTTCATAACTATCAACATCTGAAGAGAAAACATACTTTGCATTAATAAACCTAAATTAACATACAAAGAAGCTGTCATTCCTTACCGATTACGTCATCTGTTTCCAAAGTACAGTCGAACCCCGCTATTTCGAACTCGGTTAATTCGAAGTCCCCGCTATTTCGAAGGAAGATCGAATTCCCTTGGATTTACTGTTATGTTTTCAGTCATTTACTATCAGCTATTTCGAACTCGGTTATTTCGAATTCCCCGCTATTTCGAACTCATCGTTCTTTCCCTACACTCTAAATCAACCCCGTTATTTCGAACTTGTCCAAAACAGAGTACGAACATAAGAGCACAGCTGGAAACGTATTGCATTTTATTTGAGCTCGTGTTACGTAATTAATGACTCAACAATGCTTGACTCACGTGCAGTGTCCCGCTAAGAAATTCCAGCTGTGTTATTCAATTACAAAACAAAACGCACCGTTAGTGAACTGTTCTTCCGGCTGAAATACTCATGTGTGAACACTGAATTACTGTATTTTTATTTAATCAGTGTCTTTCTTCATACTGTACTGTATTTTATTTAAAAATGATTCGTTGTTACGAATTTTACGCTTCCCCGGTTATTTCGAAACCCCGCTATTTCGAACTTTTTTCCACTTCCCTTGGGACTTCGAAATAGCGGGGTTCAACTGTACCTCTGAAATTAGAGAAGTAAAAAAAATGAGAGATCATGTTCTGAAAAAGTTGTGGCATGAATACCTGGGAATAAAAGTAAACGACTTTGCAAACGACATAAACAGGATGTTTGTCATGTAAACCTTAGCCTGCGTAGCTGCTACTTTTGTTGGAGAGCGCGGGGGGTGCTCTTTTTTTCTAAAACTTCCTTCCGTTTCATCGCTCTTTCGCGCACGCATTCCCCAACAAAACCCTCCAGCTTCGCAGCCTGATTCGCTATTTGCTCAAATTCCAAAATACACCCTGTTTGATCCCCCCCCCTTTCAACCCCCGCCAACCTTTTTTCCATAAGCATTATCCTTAATTTGTCCTAGGACGGCTGTAATATCTAGGGGAAGTCAAAATCAAAAGTTATGCAAAATTTTTGGGGTGCACAAGGGGCAATATGGAAGATGTGCATATGAAGTGTGAACATAGTTTAACAGCCTTTGCTCCTACGAATCTCTCATAGCTCAGTGGTAGAGGATCTGCCCCAGTAACCAAGTTATAGGTTCGACACCTGCGGGAGAACTCGGACTTTTTCCAGTGGTCGCTTGTGTCACTGATTGAAAAAAGCTTCTTTCTTATGACACCATAAAGATAGCTTTGCATTGTGGGCTCTACAAAGTTTTGGGTATCACACAGTAAAGGTTTTTGAAATGCTGCACTTGCGTACAGTAAGAATATAAAATTTCACCCGGGGTGAAATATTATTTTGCTTAACGAGGTGATGAGTTAACAAAATGCAGCCCACTGATAGCAGAATTGATACGCGGTCGTTCGATCTTCTTTAAGCACTCGCATAATTAATGCTTAATCCGGGCCTAGTGATAGCCAATAAGATGAGAGAATTTTGTTATAGTTATGATTAAGGCATTTTCTGAAATATACAGCCTGGGGCCAGAAAGAAGTTCTCTATAAAACTGAATAAGGTGCGCTCGAAGAATATATTATTGTACTGGAGAATTTTGGCAGTAACGATGGCAATGATAAGGAAAGTTCCCCTTGCAAAGAATTCTCCTGAAGGGAAATGTCTAAATAGTTCGAGGTCGCTTGCTTTCATGCTAATCGGTATTGTGCAGCAGGGACTCCACATGCCGGCATTTTGAAAGTAGAGAAGGAGCTAGCCATGGCGTTGATTTTCGGGGAAGAGGCGTACACTGTATGGCTTAGACTTGTCACCTTTCAAGTCTTTCAAGTCTTAATCTTCCACATAACCTGAA
>CALNXK010000270.1:27500-60000 GCA_942486035.1 Porites lobata
TTTGTTTTCTTTCAATGACTATTAACACAAGATTTATGGAATTAATCGATGTTTTGAGTGAACTATAACGTTTTCAGTTGAGAATGTGGCGAGGAGAAAACATTTGATAACTGCATAGGAATAAAACATTTTGCAATTCTCCGTTTAATTTGACTTTAAACTTAACACTATGGAAAAATAAACGGGAGCTTCAACTGCCATTTTCATGGCGTAATCTGAAAATACTTAATTCGCATTATTATGGGCGTGGCTGGTCACGTGACCTTAAGAGGCACAGTGTGAGCTTCAAAAATGGTTTCAATCTTAAGCACATATGTTTAAGTAAAAATGAAAGAAGATGGCGGACAAAACAAGAAAAAATGACAAAAGCCCAAAATGGAGCGAGGAGGGATGCCTTAAATCAGTCGAGTAAGGAATAAGGCTAACATAGTGAAGCTCATGCACGTGACCCAGCACAAGCCGGTTGCTACCAGTAACATCATACTCCGGACAGATCATTACGTCATGGCAATGTGGCAGACTGCTGATCACGTGGACGCACGTTTCAAAACAGTTTGCCGCGCCGTGTAGAATCACGTGATCACCCCATGTACCATCTACCATCATGTTAGTGAGGTAGGCATCCCAAGATGAATATCCACCAACAAAATGAAACAGTTCTGTCCCATTCGGCTGTAAGAAAGAAAGTAAATACTGTAGTTAATGGAGAAAAAGGTCGAGTGCTTTTGTAGAAGGTATATATTCAGGCAGCTGCGCTGTCGTCAGCTCTCTCTAAGGCGGACCCCGCTGGTATCGGCACTAGAGCAGATATGTCCACTTTAGTAGTGAGCCGGAACCAGGCCAAAAGGTTGTCTGCAATGGACAATGAAATAAACTATGAAAGCATTCTCACCAAATACACCAAATAAGAGCATGATTCCTGCAAGTTACATCATCAATGTAAGAATAACTGGTTATACTAGAAACTACATAAAAATAGCTCGTATAACTTAGACGTTATCTTGATGAGATTCTACCGCATTTCATTCATTAGATAAAGACGTCGCCTACACTTATTTGTTCCACTTCATGCTAATGGGATTTCACTTCAAGAACGAGGTCTAAACTGTGTATCCTGTACTATTTTCCTTGTAAAAACTCCAACAAAAACAATTAAGAACGGCAGGGACCAACACTTTCAGGAAAGTACTTTAGGACGTTTTAGTGAGGTGTCTGTTACACGTGTAAGTGTACTTGGCCAAGTACGTTGGGTCAGAAATAACCCTACACATATAACCAGTATTGAGGACCTCAAGTGTGTCAGTCGATGTTGTAACTGTCAAGTTTTACCCTCTTTAAATAAAGTATTCACTTCACTTCACTATATAGACATACGCTGTTGGAACAAAGCGGCTTTCAGTGAACATTTCCTACTTAGCAAAATAACGTACATATAAAAATTAGGACATAAGTCAGAAGATCGAGGCGACAGAGACAGATTTCCTAAAATCGGTTTCCAATTACACCTCCGGGATAAAAATGTGATTAAAGGAAACGAATTTGCGTTAATTTAAATCTTCATGGTCCTTACGTAGCATTTTGTACATTAAAAAAAGGAGAAGAAATTTTTGGGATTTGTATTTTAAGGACAGCATCCCGATCCAATCACAATACTTCGTCACCGTGCATTCGAGGTCCTTCACAAAACGTCGCGTTAGGAAGTTTCACGTCGTGCAGTGGACGACGAGTAAAAGTACAAACATGCGTGATGCTCATGCAGAGCTGCTGTTTTGCTCATAAAGGGTGGATTCATTTGCAGCATACCCGTAAAGCCGTCGCATTTGCTTGCAGGAATTAAAGGCCCCGCTCACACGTATCAGGGTATTTTTAGCCTTCTGTCCACACGAAAACGGCCTTTTCGGGCACCAAAAACACAGGTCACCAGAAAGCGGTCCCTAGAGTAGACTTTTGAAAACGTCGACTTTTCGTTTACGAGTGGACGGACAAAAACAGAGGTTTTCTAATACGACGATGTCATTTATTATATGCTAGTAGCACTGTGTTTGTTCTGTGAGGGATGCTATCGTATTTCAATCATTTCAGCGTTTTTATGTAGACGAGTGAAAAATAATTCAAATACTCTACGTGTGGACAGGGCCTTATTACTTATAACCTTAAGAACAATGAAAAAATTCAACGGGCAAATGCGACGGCTTACGGCTTGCAAATGAATCCATCCAAGCAAAAATAATAAGGTACTTACCAGCCTGGGGTTTTCCCGAAGGTGTTGAACAATTGTTCGGCGTAACTCATCATGGGACATTTGAATTCCTTTGACGAGGTCAAGCTGCTCTGAAAGTGCAAAAAACATGCAGTTCCCCTCTCCTTGATTGTCAGAAATCGCAAAACCTTTCTCCAAAGCAGTCCTCTTTAACGTCTGCGACAGCTTAGTTTTGCTAGATTCTATGCGTGCTTCCAGCAGGATTTGTTGAAGTGCAACGAAAATGGGTTCACCTGTAAAAGGAAAGTGAAAAAGACAAAATAAGATAGAGGTTATTTCACGCCAGTTTAATAGGAGAGGATGATAATGGTAATGATGATGATGAAGAATTTGTATAGCGCTAGAACTATAACATATTCAAAAGCGCTTAACATTAACTTACAATTAAAAAAATTCCTAAAAAGCTACTAATAACAATAATAATAATAATAATAAGAGAATTCCATGCTATGCTAAAATCTAAAAAATAAAAGTCTAAAATTCTATAAAAAAATTAAAATTAAAATATTCAAAGCACTAAACTTCAGAGTTATTCTAGTAAATTATTAGCTTTCCTAAAAAGAAATGTTTAAGATGCTTTTTAAAGATGGCGAGGCTGCTACTTATTCTTATAGTTAATGGCAGCGAGTTCCATAAAACAGGCGCAGCACAGTGCACTGGTCTGATGCCTAAAGCAGTCGACAATTTCAGAAAAATTACTGTGGTTTTAAAAGAACAAAGTAACCTCCTTCTATTGCTAAAATAAATTTTGGCTTTGGTTTAATTGGCAAAGCAAACAATGACATTACCTGTCATCAGTCGTGTTGCAGCATCTTTTTCCAAGTCATTCTGTGGGACGTCATCTTCTTGGGTTTTTTCAAGACCTGTAAAGTTTAAAATTTCCAGTGAATTTAAATGGTTTGACCTGTAAGCGGGAGAGGGAAACAGTTATTTTACGTCAGTTTACTTGTAGATGCTACACTAAACATTGAAAAGCTAAAAGCACCCGAATAGTCTTTGGTTTAATTGACAAAGCAAACAATGACATTACCTGTCATCGGTCCTGTTGCACCATCTTTTTCCAAGTCATTTTGTGGAACGTCATCTTCTTGGGTTTTTTCAACACCTGTAAAGTTTAAAATTAGCAGTGAATTTAAATGATTTGGCCTGTAAGCGGGAGAGGGAAACGATGCTACACTAAACATTGAAAAGCTAAAAGCACCCGATTAGTCTTTGGTTTAATTGACAAAGCAAACAATTACACTACCTGCTATCGGTCCTGTTGCAGCATCTTTTTCACAGTCGTTCTGTGGAACGTCACCTTCTTTGGTTTTTTCAAGACCTGTAAATTTTTAAAAAAGTAATGATTAAAAGAAAAGAATGTCACTCTTAAAAAAAAAGGAAGATTCCAACCTTAAAAGCGCCCCATTCACTTTTTGTGACAAGTTATAACCCAAAAGTTTAGCTGGACTTTTTTTGTTACTTTCTTTTTATATACAAGAGAATAGTATTATCGACAAGACAGCTTTCAATGCGGGAAATTGCAGTGGTAAGATCAACGCTATCATCACAACTGAAGGTGTATACAGTTGAGTATCATCAGCATATAGATGGAATTCCATATCATGCCATCGTATAAGGTCATCCAGTGGGGGCGTGTATAAGAAGTAAATCCATCAATCTGAACTGACTAGGAACGATCCGTAAGATAAGACTGAAGCCACGCAAGCGCTCTTCCTCTTATACCAAACCTGGATCGAAGTCTTTGTAACAAGATCTTATGATCGACGGTGTCGAAGGCTGCTGATTGGTCCAGCAGCAAGAGAACGACGCATTGTTTATTATCGATTGATTTCAGTATATCATTCTAAATACGTAGAAGCGCTGTCTCATAACTGTGGTGTTTCTTATAAGAAGTCTGGAGACTTTCATTCGGATCATTGTCACACAAACAATCCGTCAGACGCATGGCTGCAACTTTTTCAATAACCTTAGACAAAAACTTCAGGTTAGATACAGGTCGAAAGTTAGAACAGGGTCTAATGATGGAATATTTACACGGGACTGCAGCCCATGTGGTGGCCCTTAAAACCAAGTTCTATCAAGAACACTGCATTAATTTATCTAAGTAATTGAGGGGGCTACATGAATTTTTTGAGGCAGACATTTTTTTGTTATGAATGCTTAGTCTATTGAAACGGCTAATTGTACATAGTAATTTTCAAGGAGTTATAATAACTCCTCTAGTGGGATTAATTTAACTTCCTACAGTGGAGTTATTTTTTGGGGAGTTATTTTAACTCCAAAAAGGAGTTTAAAGAACTCTTTTTCAGGAGTAAAAATGACCCCAGATATTGAGGAGGTAAAATAACCCCATTTTCAGAGTTATTTTAACTCCAGACTGGGAGTAAAAAGACCTCTTTTTCCGGAGTAAAAATGATCCCAGATTTGGAGTTAAATCAGGAGTTAAAGTAACCCCCAAAAAGGGGTTACCCTGTACCTAAAATTTTTACTCCATTTTTTGGAGTTATAATAACTCCCTAAAAATTACTGTGTACAGTAATAAGAGAATTGACGGATTAAAAAACTGTACATGTGAAAAGATGGGCCTCTTCTTTCTGCCAACAAGTTTGCAAACAAGGGGCCACAATAAAGGTCAAATGTATTCCATTTCATAACGCGAGTTAGCAACTCTTGAATCGCAGTATAATCAGACATCTTTACCTCCTTTCTGTGGAATAAGGCTAACATAATGAAGCTCGTGCACGTGACCCAGCACAAGCCGGTTGCTACCAGTAACATCAAACTCTGGGCAGACCATTACGTCATGGCGATGCGGAAGACTGCTGATCACGTGGATGCAAGTTTGAAAACAGTTTGCCGCGCCGTGTAGAATCACGTGATCACCCCATGTACCATCTTCCATCATGCTTCGGAGGTAGGCATCCCAAGATGGATATCCATCAACAAAATGAAACAGTTCTGTCCCATCCGGCTGTAAGAGAAAAAGAAAATACTTTAGTTAATAGAGAAAAAGGTAGAGTGCGTTTGTAGAAGGTATATATTCAGGCAGCTGCGCTGTCGTGAACTCTCTCTAAGGTGGACCCCGCTGGTATCAGCACTAAAAAAGATTTGTCCACTTTAGTAGTGTAGGAGGCACTCATTAGACCCCTTTTTTGAAGTGGAATAAATTAACGTCGGTGACGTCTTTATCTCCTTTGCGCGCCAAAAACCAGTGAACCGGAATAATAACAATAAGGCTATGTTCACACTATACCGGATAACCTTTGGTGAAGACACGACATCTATCCGATATGTGACTCTCCACTTAAGAGATCGGCGAGGCACAGCTTTACTCCGTTTAACAGAAATCGCGCCGAAATCACCGTTCTTATGTGTGAACTGATTTTCGTGCCGGCGAAAAAGCTATACGGTACAATGTGAACATACCCTAAGTGGCCTGCAATGGACACTGAGGGCGTCATGGTTCAGTGATTTTAAGTCACAGGTGTCTTCATAACCAAATAAAGACATGAAACACAAAATGAATGATTTTCCAGTAATCGGAGACCCATGTTTTGCGCACAGGATCATAGGATCGCCAGGGGGCGAACATTGCGAGAAAATATATGGCGTGATTTTATGAGAAGGGGAGGTGACTAATGTTGGTGCGTTGAAATTTCAAGTTTCTGTGTGATTAATGCGATAAATTCTATTGATAAACACTCCTTGCTTGAGGTTGAGAGTGAAATTTATGGTTACTGAATTCAGTTATCTATATGAAAGGTCTCGAAATACATAGTGCAAATTTTGGTATAAATGAAGGGGCTCATTTAAGCTTTTTAGTTGTAATTCCGTGTGGTGATATTTACATCGAGTGTAACTACGCTCGGCCGCGATCAGCGCTATGCGGCGCTGTGCGGGTTGTGACAAGACAACAATCGAAGGTATGTACGTGGCCATAAAAACAAAAAATCCTCCTCTACGTTGGTATAAACAAAGCAACATCTTCGAAATATTTCATGGAAAGTACATGGTATAAAAGCATTAGTAGATGAGGCAGAAATAGCAAGAGAGAGTGTCGAAAAACGAGTAAGATTTCCGATACAAAAGCGGTGAGTGTATAACTGCAAATAAATTGATGTGCGAAATTCAGAGATTCCTTATCTTCCCACAAAATGATTGGAAAAGGCATTAGAACTCATTGTTGCTCTGGATCATGACAAAACATTTTGCTAGCGTTTTTTCGGCGAGAAGAAATAAACATACCAACTTGGGAAGACGGTTTTGTTTTTATAGTTGGTACATTTCAAATTCTATGTGTACCTGATCATTGTCACAAACCGGCACAGCGTTGTGATCGCCCCGAGCTGAGCGTAATTGCACTCGTTGTAAATATCAGCACAAGTAACTACAACTGGAAAGGCTTAAATGAGTCCGCATTCCCCGCTCATTTATACCTAAGTTAGTACTATATATTTCGAGACCATTCAGTAAATTTCACAGTCGACCTTTTCGCAAGAAGGAGTGTTTATCGATAGAATTCATCGCATCGATCCCACAAGAACTTATAATTTCAACGCACAAACATTAGTCTTGTCCGCTTCTCATAAAATCATGGCAAAATGCGGCATTCTATGTCCAAAGACTTTGCTTTTTTTAACGGAGAAACAATTCCACGCCATACATTTCTTTGCAGCGACTTGCAATGTTTGCCCCCCTGGCGATCCCATAATCCTGTGCTCATAACTAAGCCTCCGATTACTGGAAAATCATTCATTTAAAATGATCAACGAAATCATTCTCACAAATAAAGGACATGATCCCAACAAGTTACATCATCAAAATAAGAATCAATCAATATACTAAATACTACATAAAAATAGCTCGTGACGTTATGTTGATGAGATTCGACCGCATTTTATTGCTGAGATAAAGATGTCATCGACGTTAATTTATTCCACTTCACAGTAATAAGATTCCACTACAAAAAAGGTGTCTAACCTGTGTGACCTATACTACTCCCCTCAAAAATATATATATATATATATACGTATGGTTGACGGAAGAAAACAAGTAACTACATAAGTATTCCTACAAGCCTGTTTCGTGGTTGCCCACTCATCAGGGGATTTTAATGAGAATAACTTTACCATTACTTATATACTAGACTGATTTACATAATTTATTCAGTGCGAGGTTCGTTACATCAGTTGTTGCGCAAGAGGGCTTTGTTTCTGTGGTAGGGATACTTATGTAGTTACTTGTTTTCTTCCGTCAACCATACGTATACTCGCTCTACTTTATGTATTGAGCACTGTTTTACGGATTTCAAGTTCAAACCTCTTATATATATATATATATAAACAACAGTTAAGAACAGCAGGGACCAACACTTTTAGGGAGGTGGAGTATGTTTAGTAAGTTTTAGGGAGGTGTCCGTTACACGTGTAAGAGAGAGGGGGGAATGGATGTTTACTATCAATATAATGTGAGTTTGACATAAGTCGACGAATTTTCTTGGATTTCAGCCCACTGTGTCCAAGCCCAAAAACAATAATTGACCGTCGAGTGTTCGATGCCCTCCACAAAACGTCACATAAGGAAGTTTTGCGTCGTAGTCGTGCAGCAACATCTGAGCTCAACTCAGTTTCCCTACCGGACGGGGGGGGGGAGCTGTGTAGACGCGCTCCTCAGTATGCAGCACACCGTCTATTGTTTCTAGATGACCCTAAGTGTAAAACCGTGCGTTTGTTTGCCATGGATTTCAGTAAAGCGTTCGACAGGGTTAATAATGAACTTTTGTCTTATAAGCTTAAGGATGTACTTCTAAATCCATTCATAATCAGCTGGTATTTAAGCTTTCTTGAGAATCGTCAACAGTGCATTATTTACAACAGTTTTCAAGGACAATGGCAATGTGTCAACAGGGGCACTACACAGGGCAGTGTGAGTGGTGCGTACTTATTTAGTATTTTTATTAATGATCTGGAAATCAGCATAGATAATCACCCAGCTCTGTTTAAATACACGGACGACTCTACTCTCATTGTTCCCATTTGGAGTAATGGCCACTGTCGTACGGATTTGGTGGATCAGTTTTTAATTTGGTCTAAGGAAAATAGTATGATTTGTAATCCGTCGAAATGTCAAGAAATTATTTTCGCAAGAAAGGTTTTATTCAGGATATTGCGCAAGTTAATAACATTCCGCAATGCACGGAGCTGCCTATTTTAGGCGTTACGTTTCAGGAGAATTGTAAATATAGCGAACACGTACGTGCTAAGTTGATTAAGGCAAATAAGTGTCTGTTTGCATTTAGATCTCTACGGAAGCGAGGTTTCAGTCAAGGTGAAGTAGACCACCAATTTAGCGCCTCAGTTTTACCGAATTTCACTTATGGTCTGCCTGTTTATGGCGCTGTACACTCAGATCTCAAGGTCATACAAAACGTTTTGGATAGATGCTTTAAAAGGAAAGACTTGTAGATAAGAAGCTTTTCAAGGTACGTTCAGTGGATGCCGATTGCCAGCTTAGTAACATCATTCCGAAGAAGAAAAAAACAACGTATCAATGTATTAAACAAAAGTGCTCATCGCCCGGAAATAAAGACTGAAAGATTTAAGAATGTTTTTGTAAATAGACTTATTTTTAGATATAATCTTTGATCTTTCTATTATTTGTATACAGTATGTCTTATGTATTTTTAGACTTCCAACTGCTGATGTAACTTAAGATATGTCTTTTTATCTTAGGAGGAATAAAGATTGATTGATTGATTAATTGATTGAGTGGACGAAGAAGCAAAGCGTGATGCTCGTGCAGAGCTAGCTGTTGTTTTGCTCATAAAGGATGAATTCATTTGCAGCATACCCGTAAAGCCGTCACATAATCGCAGGAATTTAAGGGCCACGTCCACACGTATCCGGATACATTTTTTTTTTAAATCGGAGATTTATTTGTCCATTTTAGCCCTCCGCCCACACGTGATCGGTCTCAGGATTGGTGACATTGAAAAACGACGTGCGGATGAACGAATACAGAGGTTTTAGAAAACAACATTACGCATGCTTTGTAAATGGATGCTATCGTATTTCAATCATTTTAGCGTTTTTATGTGGACAGGCGAAAAAGATTCAAATAGGCTTCGTGTGGACCCGTATTTCGGATACGTATGGACAAGGCCTTATTTCTTTTAACTTTAAGAGGAATCAAAACAATGTAGGGGGGCAAATGCCACGGCTATGCGCGTATACTGCAAATGTGTGCACCATAATAAGGTAATAAGATACTTACCAGCCTGGGGTTTTCCCGAAGGTGCTGTACAACAGTTCGGCGTAACTCATCATGGGAGATTTGAATTCCTTTGATAAGGTCAAGCTGCTCTGAAAGTGCAAAAAACATGCAGTTTCCCTCTCCTTGATTGTCAGATATCGTAAACCCTTTTTCCAACGCAGTCCTCTTTAAAGTCTGCGAAAGCTCAGTTTTGCTGGGCTCTGTGCGTGCTTCCAGCAGGATTTGTTGAAGTGCACGGAAAATGGGTTTGCCTGTATGCAGACGATGAAAAGATAAAATAAGATAGAGGTTATTTCACGCCAGTTTAATAGGATATGGTGCACTGGTCTGAAGCTTAAACCGGCCGACAATTTCAGTAACATTACTCTGGTTTTAGAAGAACAAAATAACGTCACTCTACTGCAAAAATAAATTTTGGCTTTGGGTTAATTGGCAAAGCAAATATTGACATCACCTGTCATCGGTCCTGTTGCAGCATCTTTCTCAAAGTCATTCTTTAGAACGTCATCTTCTCGGTTTTTTTCAACACCTGTAAAAGTTTAAAATTAATTAGCAGTAAATTTAAATGGTTTGGCTGTAAGCGGGAGAGGGAAACAGTTATTTTAAGTCAGTTTACTTGGAGATGCTACACTAAGCATTGAAAAACTAAAAGCACCCGAAAAATCAAAAGTACCCTGGTTCAACAGAAGAAATAACCTCACTCCACTACAAAAAATAAGTTGTCTTTGGTTTAATTGACAATGACATTACCTGCTATCGGTCCTGTTGCAGCATCTTTTTCACAGTCGTTCTGTAGAACGTCATCTTCTTTGGTTATTTCAAGACCTGTAAAGTTAACAACAAAAATGATGACTTACAGAAAAACATGTCACTCTTAAAAAAATGAGCGATTCCAACCTTCATTTTTAGTGACAACCCACCATTGCTGCTGGATATGAATAGAAATCAGATGACTTTGATGAATCGCAATCTTATGGATTTAAAATTTTAATTTATCGTTAATATGATATAAAATTATACGTGAAAGTTTCAAAAAATGGAATTGATCAGCCGGTAAAAACGATCTTGTTTGTTAAACAAATTCTCCTCATCAGTAACTCAAGAAATGTATGAAGAACAGTGTGGAGAATGTGAATACCAACATTAGGATAAAAGGTTAACAAAAATATTTCTGCAGGGATGCACATAAACCACGAAACATAATATAGTAAAAATGTATTTATGAAATCGCTATTGCAGAAGCAATGGACATACAGCGATAGATCATGAAGGCCAAATGGAGGATAATACTGAAAAGATACGCATTTGAAAATCATCAGGTACTAATTATTATTATTATCGTTACTTTAATTCTATCGGTAAATTTGATTTCTTACCATAGACCATCTTCCACATCCTGTCAACAAGGGCCTGGCACTGTCCCTCCCAACAAAAACTTTCATCATAACTTCTTCGCAGTCTTTGGATTTCCTCAAGCCGCTGTGTCCTTGATTTTTGACGGATGGCTGCAATTGCCTTTGCCCATTCCTTGGGGTCATCAGAGTCGATCACAAATGACTCACCCATTGGAAGACCACGCAGTGCTTTTCCAAATCCGGAGTTTCCACTAACCAGAATGGGAAGACCAGCTGACATGGCTTCCACTGCTGTCAAACCAAACCCCTCGGTTCTTGATGGCATGATGGCCAGATCGACTTCACAAAACAACTCTCTCAATCTTTGTTTGTCTTTCACAAATGATCTTACAATCAGCTGGTTCTTTGAAATGCCAGTCTGGAGTAAGATTTCTGCGACGTCATCCTGCCTTCCATCAGATGCACCAACGAAAACAAGACTATAGGAGCTGTCCTTCAATTCAACTATGGATTTAGCGGCAATGTCGTATCCTTTAAGACTAAAGTCTTCAAAATCACCGCGACCGAAGGCTAACACTTTGAAATTTACATTCTCTTGTTCAGAATGCTCAACATGTGAAAACTCTGTAGAGGAACCTGGTACTAATTGAAAGATTTCTCGACGAGATGAACGCAACTGGGACGAGATCGCTTCTTTTAACTTGGGTCCAACGGCTACAACGAGATCTGCAATTTGACAAAGGTCAACTTCAGCTCTGTTCTTCCCTTCTCCCTTGGCAATGGCGCTTGGATAGTTCTTATGCATCGCCAGCTCTTCAGGCTCAGTGTGAACAACCTGCACCCACTTGCATCGATGAGACTTTCTGATAATCTGTGCTTGTCTACCAAGCTTTGCTCCATGGCCGATCACAACCTGAATGTCAAGGTCTTCTGGTGGATAGCTCAACCAGTCGAGAGGATCACTAAGGCCAGGTAGATGCCCTGCTTCCCTGATTGAAATGTTGTGACTTTTGGCAACTCTCTTGTCTTTTTCTCCACACTCAAATTCAGGTACAAGAATGGTCACTTCTACGTTTTCGTCTTTTGCCAAATGTATGGCAAGAGTCCTGTTTATTGTTGACAAGCCACCCCTGGACGAGCCCCACTCATTCGCTAGAAGGGTAACTTTCAGTACCAGACGCTCTGGACGAACCTGTGCAGTATCAGGTGATGATGATGGAGAACACGCTTCCTGTTTGGGAACCAAAATTGGATACTTTAAAACAGAAATTTTATATCTGGGGGCTTCTATTTTCAGGGGCACCCAACTAGAATATAGTTCAAAACCACTTAAACATAGCCTTGTGAAACCTATTTTAGTGTTTAAACGGTAGATATAGGCATATTTTTATCCCCTCAAAATTTTTCATCTGTTCGGATTTCGTAGCTGAAAGTCTAGTGATCCGAAAATTATAGGGATCAAAACTTACCTTTTCGAAAATTTCAGCCAGAAAAAAGGCTCCCGAAAATTCTAGGTGACCTTTTAAAGGTAAAAATCCGTTAAAAATAGGCAATTATACCATTTTTTAGATGTTCGAAAATCCTAGGAGAGGCAGGCAAGCAAGAAATTTTACAACAAATGTTTCGAAAATTCTAGATCTTAAATCTTCCTCCGAACAGATATTCTTCCGAAAATTGTCGTTGGGTGCCCCCGTATTTTTTTGAATGAAGGTTTGCAAAACATTTTATCAACACGGTAGATGCTACAAACTTATTGCTCAACCGCAAAGCAAAACAGCACATTTACAAAGACCTTGAGAAAACCTTATATGCCAACTGCTATGCCTACAGACCAATAACAATTATTAATACATGGCAGCCAATTGACCTTATCAACTTACTTGATTTGAAGTACCAATGTTTGCTAAGTTGATAGCAACAAAGCCTTCTCTAACACTCTAGTGGAGCTCGTGGTTGGATAAATAAAGGCATACGTTAAACCTCATACTATAACCTTAACAAAGCACATCCATGGACTTTGTTGAAGCCTCTTTAGTTTAAATATATGGCTACAGCACTGCTAGAGATTGCATTTCACTACTACCTACCTTACTTTCTATTTGTGAGAACCACTGTTCTTGTCCCGTAACAGTGAGTACCTCCTCTGCAGGTTTCTCCTTGCAAATCAGGGGAAAGCCTTGTCTTAACTCAAGGAGGTGAAGACAATCTTCATAAGAACATGCAATCTGATTATGGCTTGAACACTTTTCCCGCTGACAATACGGACAGGCGACCCGAATATGATACTGCAATCCACCTTTATAGAGATCACGTGACAAAGTTTGCAAAGTTGCCTCCACAAACTCACGAACCTGCACCGCCACCTCACTTGTGTCATCTACTGAGATCTGCTGAGGTTGGTTTCTTTGCTTGATAAAAAACTTAATAAACTGCTTCTTAGAAATAAGAACAAAATCATGAAAAATTTGCTTCCCAATAACAAACCACGCTCCATTTTGGTACAGGGTAGGGGGCTGAGTTGGACCAACTTCAGAACACCAACGGACACATCGAGAAACAAGCCGTGTGAACAGACCATGGGGAACAGAACCGCTGACAAAGTAAACATACAGAGGACATGGGTCTAGCCTTGTAGGCGCCATGGAACAAAGGGAATCAGGCGAAGCTTTGAGTTGAGATGGAACAAAATACTTTTCACCTGTCTTTGAAGATGAAAATTTTGCAATCAATTCAAATCGTTCCATCAAATCAAGAATGTCTTTCCTGGCAACCCCCTTCAGGAGAAAGTTGGAAAACACAAGATCAACCAGTTCCATGGAGAGAACACCGCTTTCTTTAACTTCCTTCCAGTGCTTGGCAACCTTAGGAACCTAAGACGGAATAAGGTGAAGGACAATAACAAAGCTTTCTTAAAATAGTGATATTTTGGGGGAATTTTGAACCAGTTAATTAATGCACTTGTAAATTGTTGGTTATTTTATTTAATATTTTAATGCAGAAACAAAGAAAAAGATCTTGAGTTTTCCGTTTTTGTGTGGGGACGCATATAAAGAAAAAGTTACGTAGTCTGCCTAACAAGTACTACTGTGTGAATAAAAGTAAAGAGGATAGCCTTCTAAGCAGCCCTCCGTTTGGTTCGTACACAATTTTTTCCAATAACGTTAGAAGATTTACGAAGTTAAGTTTTCTTTTCTTTACAACGTTCACCATAACCTCGCGCTGAGAGAAAGCAATAGAAACGTGGTTGTCGTGGTGGAAAGAAACAATGTGAAACAATGAAATGTGGAAAAGGAAAAAGGGATGTGGGAAAGTGGAAAAATGTTTTTCGTGGTAGAAAGGGCTAGTGTGGCTTCGTATTCATGAAAAATTAACGATTTGCGCGCATAGTAAACCGGAACAACTTATTGAACAATGAAAGCGGTATGAAATGTAACTTGCGTAACTACGTCACAGGCGAGTTAGCGCTTATTCCTTCGACAACCTGAATCAACCATTGAATACTTTTCCTAGTTCTTACATATAGTCGTCAACCAGTCAAAAAGCAAGACCTTCATCTACCAAGAAATAACTGGAAAACCTGTCCAAAGGGTTAAAACTAGCACACGACCTTATCTTAGGGCCTGTGTACATGGAGGTGAGGGACCCCAGGTAGGTGAGGTAGCCCGCTTAGGTGGGGTAACCAGTCTGTCCACATAATGTCTCATTTTAATTTGACCACGTTTACATGATAGCTGGGGTGACCAGCACCGGGTTACCTCACCTATCTAGGGTCCTCCACCTCGATGTAAACTGGCCCTAAGATAAGGCCGTGTGCTATTTTCAACCCTTTAAAGAGATTCAACCGCATTTTATTCATGAGATAAAGACAAAAGGTTATGACATCATCAGCGTTTATGTATTCCAGCGAACATTCCACCGCAAAAAAGGCTGGTTCTATCCCTAATATACTACTGAGGCTATACTCCGAGTGGCCCCTTATGTTCCTCTGGGATATTTGAGCGATTAAAACACAGGAACGTTTGTCACCTTCCTCGAGGGTGACAAATTTCACGCGCGCTCGCGTAATTCGCTCGCTCCACTATCCCTGAGGAAGAGACTACTTGTAATCTAGTTGGAGAGGGTTGCGTAACGAGCCAAAAGGAAGACAGCGTAGGAGACAATACTTCTTGGTACAAGCTAAACTTCTTCTTTTTTGTGCAGGTTGAGCAGTGTTATAAATTTTTTCGCAATTCGCTCCTCGCGTGTATCAGTTCAGGAGGAGAAATGTCAGGTTTCCTTTCTATATACAATATGTATTTTCACTCTGTTTGGTTGTCCAATTTCATTGACCCTAGATAAAGGGAAAATTGCGGGTAAATTGGTTATAAGCTCCTCTTATTGTTAGCGGTTACCTCGTGACGTCACCTGATGTCCTTCGAAATTGAAACAAGAATCCTCTTGGGATATTACAACGTTCAAATAAGAAAGCGCAGTGAAAATGTTTCATTGTATTGTTTGCTCTTAGTGACGTCATTATAGCGGGTTGATTACAGGGACGACTGCTGACCAGGCATTAGTACTAATTCAGTTGTTATAGGTTTGTTATAAGATTTCATTTCAGAATTACATCGCCTACCCTAACTGTTTAACACTGGGAAAATATTAAATAGCAGCCCAATCCACTACGATTTTGCTCTTTAGAAATATTTGAGGAACAGTTAACATTTTCAAAAAGATAGCGAGCAATGCTCCTGATATAGTTATTTTTATTAGCTACAGCACGGTTGGAAACCTGTGATGTCCTCCAAAATGTGGAACATTATAAGCCTTGCAAGTTTTAAAACACGTTTAAAATCCATTTCTTACCATTTTCTTAAAGTCTGGAATAGTGATCAGCTGTCCGAACAAGTTTATCAGCCACTGGGTACTCAAGATGACTGTGCTACGGTGCTTGATAATTATCCCCAGGTCATGATAGAAATTCACCATGGTGGTAAACTCTTTCTTATCATGGATGAAGCACTTCTCCTTGGCAAGGGTCCGTAGTTTCGTTATACTTAGGTAATAATCTGGCTTGGGCTTGGAAAGTAAAGCGTTGATCATCTTCTCAAAGTGTAACCATCTAGTCAATAAAAGCAAAGAGAAAATCGATAGCGCGCATTGAAGTAACCATGTCACAGCATACCCGTACCGAGTAAAGTACAGGGCCTTCTCTGTGCGATATTGATTCATTATTTGAACAACCGGGGACAGAAGCATGCACACGTTCCAAAACATGACTGCTGACATGTGATTAACCGTGGAGAATTTTTATTAGTATTAGGTCATTTGCATGATGGCGTCATTTTTCTACTACGGCCAGAATCCTTTCGTTCTTTCTTTCATATTTAAATTTTGTAATCCCAGTGAGGTTTAAATAACAAAAGCCTTAATTTACACAAGGTAGCAAAACCCTGAAGGATTCTGGTCGTAGTAGTAAAATGATGTCATAGTGCAAGTGGCCTATTGATGGTCTTTTAAAGTTGAAATAAGATAAATATAAGATTATATGAGCTTAACTAATACACTTGGTCATGTTCGAAATGGTTTCCCTGTGCAGTTATGCAGTTTACTACAGATTTAACGGGTGTGTGATCCACTTCACTTTTACCTTTTTAAAACAATGAAATGTACACATTGCTTTTCGGCCAATTCGAAATAAGATAATCAAACCCTTCAGGGTAGAATATTCTTTAACGCCAGTCAAAACTGCTTTTCATGGTTAACTTGTTTCAATCAACGAGATATTCTCATTTCTTATGACCGCTAGGTGGCTCATACAGGAATCACTGAATTTTTCTCTTCTCGCTGTAATTTTTTTTAACTAAAGTAAAAAACTACAATGAAGCAGCCTTAAGATGTTTTGCGGCCACGCTTTTATGTAGGGTCACAGTGGATGAGTTACTGATGACACCTGAAATTCATCACATATCAAAGAAAAAATCTTACAAGGACTGGTGGAAACAAACGCCATACCTATAAACCGCAATTTCAGTGCGTTCATAGTTCAACCCTTGACATGGAAACTATTTTTAATATTTACTTTAATTGATTCTGTTCTTGTATCACCATAATTTACCTCACAGGTATCCTCTCCCCAATGTAAGGTTCCTGTCTTAGCACTTCCATGATTTTTACTTGCAGAGCTTGGATGTCATCAATGTTTTCATCTTTCCCGAAAACCTTTTTCTGGATTTTTCTTTGAGTTAATTTTGCAGTGTTGTCAATGCTGAAGATAGGCCGCACCACATGTCCTTCATAGTCTTTACCAGCAATTGCGTTCTGGATTTCTGTTTTCATTGTTTCAATGTCTTCAAATGGTTTGTCTGCATGGGTTCCTACAATGATCACTGGGGGGCGCAAATGAGGCACCTCTTTTTCTACATCATCACAGGTTTCTCTTCTCATCTGTGCAACGCTATGCACTGTGGACAGCCACGACAACAAGTTCTCAAGATTTGTTTCTCCATTTGGGTTTTCCAAATGAACATTCCGAGACCCTTGCCTCACACAAGGCTTGGCTGTGTCATGCAGTGACTTGCTGAGGTTGCACACCAGGATATACAGCGCACGTGATGTTAAAAATACAGGATGAGATGCATAATACAGGTGTTGTCCAGCAAAATCCCACAGTTCAATACTGACAACAGATTCTTCAGCCTTTATAACTTCACCTTGTATTTCCTTTATCAACTGTACAGCTCGCTCCTTGATCTCCTCTGGAAGTAAAGTAGTATCAACCACTAACTCATGATCAGGTCCTGTTAACGTGGGTTCACTAACACTGTCTTCGTTTGGATCGCAAACCTGTAGCACAGTAGGAAAAAATAATAACTGTCGATTCTGATTCTGAAAGACTTAACATAGCTGGTACGATTTTTTTCGATTATTCAGCCAATTAAAGTTGTTTTGATGACAGAAAATTCTTAATAAGCTCAAACATTGAGGCACAATTATTGGAGGCTTAAGGTAGACAAAACATTAATATGTTCTTAAATTTTTTAAGGAACAGTAAATTTAAGAATATATAGGAAAATGGTGTTTGATTCAATGCCCCCAGCCCCTTGGCTCCTCGCATAAAGAAAAGGAAACAAGCGAAATTGTGATTAACAAAAGAGAAAAAAAAACTAAGCGATAGCTATACTCGAGGCCTAATTAACACTCAAAAATAAATCAAGATACGGCTATACTCACTTTGGTTTGCACACGCACTGCTAACCCAAAGGCTCAGCTTACGTGTAGATGCGTACAATCATGGAAATAGCCCGTTCTTGCAGTAACGATGGATTCAAGAAAAAACATCACATTTCAAAACCAACAAAGACAAACCTGGTTCAAAAGAGAAACTTCCTCCTTTTCTCCATCAGTATCAACCTGTTTCCTATTCTTGTTATCACCACTTTGAAGTATTGCTTCACCTCTTTCCTCTCCCTGAACCCAGTCGCGGTTAACTGTAATATTATACATCTTTTCCACCACCATCTGTGCCACATCTCTCGAACATCCCAGCAATCCTTGTTTTCTCTCATCAATAGGTTGCCAATTCCTGACTTCATCAAGGTCTATCTGAAATTTTGAAGGATCCACTTCAATTCCGTCAGTACTTTTCTCTTTTCGATTAAACGGCAGACCAATGAGAGACTTCTTCAAACTTGTTTTTCCTGCCCGATCCTGCCCAATAAGTAATACTCGACCACGGTAAACATTAATGGCTCCATCTTTAAGAGCACTTTGATAAGCGAGCTGTGCTTTTTCACCACGTGCTTCTATTTCTAAAGGAGCTAGTGAAAAAAAGAGAAACCGAATGGTTATTAAAGGTAAGTAATGTCTAAGAGGTTGCGTAGTCCGCGGTCAAGGGGGGAGGGGGATTATTTTTCATCAGAGAATTAGTTCTACACCAGTGTTAATTGTCCTTCTTGTGATCTTTCAGTACACTCTTTTAAGTTATTAAACCAAATATATGGTAAACATAATGTTACTGAATTTCGAATGTGACATATAATTAGATTTTGGTTATTTTTGATACTGTTAAACAATCCACCTGCTATTTTAAGCGTGTTTTTTTACTGCGCTTACTTCAAGTCTCCATGCATGTTCAAAACACCATGAATGGTGCGTAAAAATTAGTGTTGTGTTTTGCATCACCAGAATTATAAGTGTTGTTTGCACTCACGCGAAATACCTGTACCTCTAAAAGAAACAATTATTCTGAACATCAACGAACTAACTTCGTTCCAATAAGCGCCCACTCTCTAATAAGAACCCGTATTGCATAAGCACCCTCGTTCCAACCCGAGGGGGGGGGGGGTTAATTGGGTTAATTTTTGTTAGGTATGTACTGCTGGCCTCTCAAAACCCCGACCTCATTATAGTCTATACTGTGGCGATATTATAGACCCTATCTTAGTCACTTTTGGAAAAAAGAACATCCTGAAATGATCTGCCAGATTTTTGTTAAACTTGGTGTGGTGTAAATCTTACTATTTTTAAATCCCTACATACCTGGATTTTCTGACCCCAAAAATCCTGAAAATGTGCGACCCCGTTCCAGTCACTCTTATAAAAATGTAACCCCATAATAGTCAATCCAGTCGTGAAAATGCGACCCAATCCAGCAGCACATACCCATTAGCCTACTACTAGGAAGTACCCTCCACCCCGGCATTCCAAGCGCCTCAATACCAAAAAGCGCCGCTATTCAATCACCGACTATTGTTCCATCCTATCGTGACAAGGTTGACCCTAATTCACGCAACCCGAGTGAACGGCCGCGAACGCTCTCGATTGTTAAAATCAACAAAGGGTCTACAGCACCAAACATAGTACCAAAGTGTATGGTTTTGAATGCCCGGTCCCTGGCAAAACCTGATGCAGTTCGGGCTCTTTATGCTGAGCTTACTAACAATAACATTGATACCGTATTTCCTAGCATAATAGCCGGGAGCGATGACAGTAGTAATACTGGTTACTTCATCACACAGCCAATCAGAATCGAGTATTTCAAACACGTGACTGAATTAACTCACTTTCGGCCAATCAGCGTTCAGGATTTCATGGGGGTAAGTACTACATGTAAAACCATCACGAAAAGTCTCCCAACATTCCCCCGTCATGTAAGACACACGAAAAGTCACGTTTCAACCAATTTTATTCTAACGTCATACCTAGCGTTACAATCGGGACGTGTGTGACCTCCTATTGACGTCACGCCCATTTCGTTTTAAAAAGTTTAAAAAGTCATCAAAAAAATGGCCGGGAAAGCGATGGTTCAGTGGCCATCGGTACTGGCAAGAAGTTCTCGCTTTCGGCCAATGAGTTCAGCCAGTCAGGTGGGACTCGAGGCTTACAGGTTCGAATCCTGTCGGGAACGTAACTCTTTTGGTTCTTAAAACAACTCCATTCTTGTTCCTAATGAGTGGAAAGTCTATTTATAAAAATAGGAATGAAAGGTGCGATCGCCTGGCAACCATCTTCGGAGACCCAGGGGCAGATAGTGGGGGCCAGAGAAAGTCTAAACGGGCGGAAAAATATGGCACGAAGAAAAGTAAAGGACGGTGAGAAGAGCCCCTGGGGACAATGTCTTACCAGACCAGTTCCAAACGGTCGCTGCTGTTCTGGCTTCTGATTGGTGGCAGAAAACTTGTGTTTTTCTGGCACCAATCAGAAGCCAGAACGGCGGCGACCGTCTGGAACTTGTCTGGTAAGACATTGTCCCCAGGGGCTCTTCTCGCCGTTCTTTACTTTTCTTCGTGCCATATTTTTCCGCCCGTTTAGACTTTCCCTCGCCCCCACTATCTGCCCCTGGGTCTCCGAGGATGCCTGGCAACATATGTGTTCTTGTTTAGCGCTAAAAATCGGATATATAAACAAAACACACACACACACACACATACACAGAGTGGAGCTGAAAACTCTCTATTTCAATTTTGACTCACCATTACGAAAGCGTTTTCTCCGTTCTATCTCGAGGAAACGACTAACTATTGAAATCTCAGCACTTGAGGAGCTTATGGTCGCCGTTAGTCAGTTAATTATGCGGCGTAACAAGTCCAAACTGGAATATAAATTAGTTCATATCTACAGCTAGACCCAAGGGAGCACCTTGACTTATTATTGTAAAATTACAAACAATTGATAACTTAACAAGGATCAATTAAAACACGCGTAATGGTGAGTCAAAATTGAAATAGAGAGTTTTCAGCTCCACTCTGTGTATGTGTGTGTGTGTGTTTTGTTTATATATCCGATTTTTAGCGCTAAACAAGAAGACATGTGTTGCCAGGCGATCGCACCTTTCATTCCTATTTTTATAAATAGACTTTCCACTCATTAGGAACAAGAATGGAGTTGATTTAAGAACCAAAAGAGTTACGTTCCCGACAGGATTCGAACCTGTAAGCCTCGAGTCCCACCTCGCTGGCTGGACTCATTGACCGAAAGCGAGAACTTCTTGCCAGTACCGGCGATGGCCACTGAACCATCGCTTTCCCGACCATTTTTTTGATGACTTTTTAAACTTTTTAAAACGAAATGGGCGTGACGTCAATAGGAGGTCACACACGTCCCGATTGTAACGCTAGGTATGACGTTAGAATAAAATTGGTTGAAACGTGACTTTTCGTGTGTCTTACATGACGGGGGAATGTTGGGAGACTTTTCGTGATGGTTTTACATGTAGTACTTACCCCATGAAATCCTGAACGCTGATTGGTCGAAAGTAAATTAATTCAGTCACGTGTTTGAAATACTCGATTCTGATTGGCTGTGTGATGAAGTAACCAGTATTACTACTGATGACTATTTTTTTCCCCCAAAAAAGAGTCGATTATTTGAGGGGGCGATTATTTCAAATATTGCTCACTGGAGGTCGTGTCCTAAATATTTTGTTTTAATTATTCCATCAAACCGAAAATTATTTTGGTCATTTGATAAAGTTTCAATGCCAACATCCTCGGCACCCGAGCTTGAATTGTCACTAATCAGTTTTGCTGGATCAGGCTTCACTGCAACTTGACAGGGAAGGGATAAAAGCAAGAGAAGATGGCGAGAGGGGTGGGGGTGGGCGATTATTGGAGGGAGGCGATTATTTTAAACATATAGAGTCATGGTTGAGTATGATAATCTTATCACATTCGAATTGGCCAGAGGGCTGTATTCAGGGGCACCCAACATCAATTTTCGGAAAATATCTGTTCGGAAGACGATTTGAGATCTAGAATTTTCGGAGCATTTGTTTTAAAATTTCTTGCTTTCCTGCCTCCCCTAGGATTTTCGAACATCAAAAAAATGGTATAATTGCCCATTTTTAACTGATTTTTACCCTAAAAAGGTCCCCTAGCATTTTAGCGAACCTTTTTTTTGGCTGAAATTTTCGAAGAGGTAAGTTTTAATCCCTATAATTTTCGGTTCACTAGACTTTCAACTAGTGAAATCCGAACAGATGAAAAATTTTTAGGAGATAAAAATATGCCTATATCTACCGTTTAAATACTAAAATACGTTTAACAATGCTATGTTTAAGTGGTTTTGAACTATATTCTCGTTGGGTGCCCCCGTATATTATGGTGAGGAAAGATAGAGCTGGCTCGCCGATCGGTGGTGGTGTTGCTATTATTTGTCAGAATAAATGGAAGGGTAAAGCGTTAAATGTCACTGATAGCTTGGAATTTGAGTCTTAAGTTGGAGACCATGTCGGTTTGTAGACATGATGACCTCGTATAGCAGACGAGAATTCGCCTTCATAAACAAGCTTCGAACTCCAAATCAAGGGATTGCCAGAAGGAGCCATGATCGTAGACGTTTACTAATTCTTGCTCATAAGGTGCCCTGCCCCTGTTTTATGGTTTCGAGACTTTTGCTTCGCAACCTAAAAGAAATAGACGCCCTGTTTCGAATAAGCGCCCTCATTTGAGAAACCAGAAGTATACAAGCGTTCCGGGCTCTAAATCGAGTCATTACGCTAAATAATTTAATGGCATTGTCTTTTGTTCAAATTATTCTGTAGTTTGTTGTCTCCTCTTTCTCTAAGCATTATGCTTTTGAAGTGGTGGGAAGGTTTGGTTGCCTTAGTGATCCTAAAGGCTACGTGCTGGGCAGGTTTCTGGGTGAAAGGCAAGACACCTTGCCGTCCATGTGGAGGGGGGGGGCGGTAAGACAATTCACTTACACTATTGCCGTGCGTGCTGACAGGGAAAACAACAAAAACTAACTTGCAAAACAAACCTAAGTGAAGCTAAGTGTGACTTACAACTTTGTTAAATGGTATAACAAATTTCAGACCAGTTATAGTTTAGATCACGAGAAGTGCTTTCTCAGACTTAAACACAATATAAACCAAGCCACCTTTTCTAATTTGAAACTTGAACAGCGAGCTTTAAATACTGAACAGCTCAAAACTCTTCATCGTTAATGGTCTGTTTATTGTTTTGTAAGAATAATTTTTTATTTAAAAACGTATTGTGTTCAGCGGCCAAACTTCCATAATTATAACATGTCAATATTACTTCATCCATTAAGAAATAAAAAGCCCTTAAGACTCTGCGGTTGTGTTTTCACTGAGTAAATTTTAGCTAGATAAAGCCAGAAAAGTCCAGAAATACAGTTTAAACACCTCGTCTTGTGTTAGCGAGTTAAACATGCTCATTGTTTTTTCGGCTTTATGACCGAAAAATTACGAAAACTTTGACAACCACGCGAGATGGTGTAACTTGTCCTGATAAATACCGCAGCCAATCGCGTTGCGCGTTGTGACAGACGCCTGCCAAATGACCGGCGAAATGAACATTTTATATTACTAGAGGCTGTAATAAAGGGCTACCACCAGTGCCCATTTACAATAAGCACGGGTGAATCTTTTGTCCTCGATGAACAAATCGACAATTAATAGGTAAGACTTTTAATTACTAATTCGTAGCCAGTGGTAGCGCAAACGTATCTGAAATCATTATTAAAGGATTACAATCGACTCATGTGTCTAAGACTTGTGCTAGCGCATTTTATTATTTGTACAATATCCGGCACATTAGGAAGTATTTGTCTCGTGAGTCCACCGAGAGGCTTGTTCACGCGTTCATCACAAGCAGGCTTGACTACTGTAATGGTTTATTGTACGGTGCTCCTGAGTATCAAATTAAGAAACTTCAAAAAGAGTCATGAATGCCAGTGCTCGATTGGTTTACTGCGCACCTAAGTATTGTCGCGTTACTCCTTTGCTAAGAGAACTCCACTGGCTACCAGTGCGCATGCGCTTAGATTTTAAGATTCTCCTTGTTACATTTAAGATTCTTCACGGTGTTGCGCCTAGCTATCTTAAGGATCTTGTCTCTGTCTTACCGGACTCACGTTACCAACTACGCCGTAACAATAATGGTATATTGTTAGAAAGACCTCGGCTAAGAACGAAGAAGACTTTGGGAGATCGCGCGTTATCGATGGCTGCCCCTTTTTATGGAACAGTCTTCCTCTGCCAATAAGACAGGAAACATCAATCGACTCTTTTAAACGCTCTGTTAAAACATATTTATTTAAGAAGGCTTTTAGTTAGATTATTTATTTATTTATTTTTAAATATTGTAATTTTACCGGGTAATTTTACTGGTTTTTAATTTAGTTATTAATAATATTGTAATGCGCTTTTGAGTATTTTTATAGAAAAAGCGCAATATAAGTATTAAATATTATTATTATTGACAATCGAAAAAATGGATGAAAATTGATAAAAATTGATACTCACAACTCTTTCGATCTTCGATATTTATTGATTACCGATATCAATCCCTTAATTACTATCGATTAAAATCGAATAGAATCCATTATTTCGATTAACGAATTTCATCGATTTGGCACGGCGGGTTAAATCCACGCTACTTACGGCAATTATTGCTGTTACATTTTGAAACAGGATTTCATCATTACTTCCTATCCTCTTACTCTTTAGAGACACCATTCAACTGCATTCATAAAATAGCGAGAATCATTAAACAAAAACGCATTCAAAGCGCTTCGTCTCCTAACATTTTTTAATGTGGCGCGCTTTTTCAGTTTGAGTCCTCCGAGTTCTTCCGAGCTAAATTTAAAAGTGAAAACAGCCAGTCAGTAATCGTCGGTATGTCAACAAACACCTACAAAAAATGTTCCGCTCAGCAGCAAATCGATCACAATGAAAACATAGCCTCCCCCGCAGGCGTTTCTAGGGGAGCTCGTATTTTTTCCCTCCCAGAAGAAATACTAGCCCGGGAACAGAAGACGTATTTCCGGTCGTCGCTTCTCTCCCTCCGAAAAATAAAGAAGCGACAACCGGAAATACGTCTGCTGTTCGCAAGCAACCCCCGAAGGCGTTTTTAGGGGAGCTCGTATTTCTTTAGTCTGCGAACAGCAGACGTATTTCCGGTCGTCGCTTCTCTCCCTCTGAAAGTTCGTGAAAACACAACTTGTGAGTCATTTAGTAAGGGTGTGATGGAATACCCTGTTTGGTGTTCATTAACCTTAGATATTACCCTACCCTGGATAATAGCTATTTTCCACCGCTGATTTGAAATTTTAAAAACAGACGAATTAATTAAAATGAATTAATACGTACAAGAAACTTACCATTGATTTTGAAAGTACAGTTTGTAGCATATCTTAATGATTTATCAAGCCCTCAAATTCGCTAAAAACCCGGGAACACAAAAAAAACTGACTTCCCTTTCCCAGGCAAATATTGGAATTTTATCTCGGTCTTTTTCGAACTTCCAAATGACTACAATATCCGGATCCGCTGTGCTTACCTGCAACACCATATACACGTACTCCTTTCTTCCTTAACTTTAAGGCACGTATTATTGCGTCAACAGTTAAAGGATTATGAAACACACTCAGCTTCCTCAGCTCCCTGAGGTCACCAATCTCAACGAGTAATTCAGTTAGTTTATTTCCATCCAAGTCCAGCTCTTTAAGCTTGGTCAGCCTCTGTATACTGGTAGGTAAACCAACCAACTGGTTGAATTTCACCCACAGCTTTCTCAGCTCCCTGAGGTCACCAATCTCAGCAGGTAGTTCAGTTAGTTTATTTCCATCCAAGTACAGCCTTTCAAGCTTGGTCAGCCTCTGAATACTGGTGGGTAAGCCAACCAACTGGTTGTTATTCACCCACAGCTCCCTCAGTTCTCTGAGGTCACTAATCTCAGCAGGTAGTTCAGTTAGTTTATTTCCACCCAAGTGCACCCTTTCAAGCTTGGTAAGCCTCTGTATACTGGTAGGTAAACCAACCAACTGGTTGTCACTCACCCACAGTAACAACAGCTCCCTGAGGTCACTAATCTCAGCAGGTAGTTCAGTTAGTTTATTTCCATCCAAGAACAGCCTTTCAAGCTTGACCAGCCTCTGAATACTGGTGGGTAAACCAAGCAACTGGTTGTTACTCACCCACAGCTCCCTCAGTTCCCTGAGGTTACCAATCTCAGCAGGTAGTTCAGTTAGTTTATTTCCATCCAAGTACAGCCGTTCAAGCTTGGTCAGCCTCTGAATACTGGTGGGTAAACCAACCAACTGGTTGTTATTCACCCACAGCTCCCTCAGTTCTCTGAGGTCACTAATCTCAGCAGGTAGTTCAGTTAATTTATTTCTATCCAAGAACAGCCTTTCAAGCTTGGTCAGCCTCTGTACACTGGTGGGTAAACCAACCAACTGGTTGTTACTCACCCACAGCTCTCTCAGTTCCCTGAGGTCACCAATCTCAGCAGGTAGTCCAGTTAGTTTATTTCCATCCAAGTACAGCCTTTCAAGCCTGGTCAGCCCCTGAATACTGGTAGGTAAACCAACCAACTGGTTGTTTTTCGCACTCAGCTCCCTCAGCTTCCTCAGGTCACTGATCTCAGAAGGTAGTTCAGTGATTTTGTTTTTATCCAATTTGAGCACAACAAGATTTTTCAGCTTGATGATACTTGCCGGTAATTCAATCAGGTTATGCTTATCCAGCACAAGTTTCTCTGTTTCACTCAGTTCAGTGACTGCGTTGAGTACCAAGAAGAGACTTTTTCCATTCAGATCCAAAACTGCTAATCCATCTTCATATTTTAAGTAATAATCTCTCAATTTTGTTTTGGAATAATGCTCCATGTTTCAAATTGTTAATAAAAAGTCTCGACAGTTCTTCTTACCATCTAGAAATAACAAATGGTAACCAGTAGTATAGACAAATCAAAATCATAATTATCATCAATATAGGTGAATTTTACAGAATTAAAATAAAAGAAATCTAGAACAGATGCTCTTAGTGTATTCAAAGAATCTTTCATTAGTAGACTAGGGTATCTAAAAGATAGTAGTGCTGCTGCAAATTCTGTTGATAATGCATTAGTTAGGCAGTGATCCATCCGCTAGCATATGACTCAAAAGAATCGAAAATGACAATAAACTTTCCCCTATTCTTGCTGTATAGAGCTCAAGGGTTTCTTTTCTGCTTTTAAGTAGCTACCATTTTCTTCCAAGTGTCTCCTCTTCCTCATTTCAACTCAGTCTAAACTATTGTTGATTACCATTAAAAATGCAAGGAGGGAGGTCACTTAATTATTGAATCGAACAACAGTGGGTCCCTTCTGATCCCAACGCATCTACATTTTGGAACAGAATTCATCGCGTGCAATTTCTAATCTGCAATATGTGTATAGTTTCATGCTGTCACTGAAAGATTTTCACATACTTTGAGTAGTGTACTACATACAACAAACAACAAAAAAATCACTGACCATGATACAAGGAAAACAAATTATGCCAATATTGTGTACTGCTCAGACTGTTTGGAATAAAGGCCTTAAGAAACACTGATTCCCAATTGTGGCTACGTATGGGACGTGTATTATGGGTAGGTGAACATGTTTGTGATCAGGTACATGTAATATAATAATTATATTACATCATAAGGTGACAAATGATTTGATTTCTGCGGATCTGGAAATAATCCCAGGAGGGGGTGGTTAATTGATTTTCAGTGGCAGGCAATGGGGATGCCTATTTGTCGGATTTATGCTTATTTGAGGGGAAAATACTTATTTGAAGTGGTCGCTTATTTCATTTTTTAGTATTTCAGCCTCAAGATGGCATTTTGTCTTTGTTTCACACAGGCAAAAAAACTAAGTAATGAAACTACAACATATTTTTCAATAAATACCCAAGTGTGTTATGATCATGTCCTTAGCTTGGAACTTTCCATTAAAACTATCCTGAAGTACTATATTCAGAGGAGCTGAGTCATCTGTCAGATGACTATCAGACTGATAGTGTGATGTCCCCAGATAAGTTATTCTCTTGTGACTGTAACTTTAATGCTACCCTTTTGAAAGATAAAATTCCAGTATACCATGTATTTAGTAAGGCAGGGTGTTATTGTGGTCACTTATATGAAGGGGAGGGCCGGAAGCTTAAAAGAACACTATCCCATTACTGCGGATGTACCAGACTTATAGATTCTCTGCTAGGATGTTGAGAATTCAAAAAATCCACACAGTGTTATAGAACCTTTAAAAATCTTTGTATCATGCTCGGTTGAGTTACACCACTAAACCTTCTCAAAACTACAGATCAATGTTCCCATTTGATTTGAGTGAAATTGGGACTTTTGAACGTTGCTTTCATTTAGATATAAAAAAAGAAACGGACGAGACATGGATGCCACTGAAAAGATCTTGCAACGACATGTTAGTAAAATTTAAAATCTCCTTAACAAATACGACCAACTAAATTAACCAAACAGCTCGCCCTCAATGTACAGAAAAACAAGTGCAATGAAATCATTATAAACTATTATGTTTGACAAACCTTTGCGATGCCTTCATCATGTAAAGATTGCATTTTTATTTCAGTGTTTGAGGCTAGTACACTAGCAAATATTGAGCTCTGAGACAAGTTTCACAGCAGAAAAGCTGTAAAGTAAGCGGAACAATGGTCTGCCCGTATTTATGGCTAGTGACAGGCCAGGTAATCTATCCATACCTATAGAAGGAAACGGCGTATCTTAAGGTCTCTGATATACGTCCATTTCTGCGGCAATTGAAATGACAGGTCATTTGAACGGTTATTCTATGTATTCCTCTTCCAGATAAGGTCAATTGAATGAATGCACCCTTAAGAATATTCGGCCACTTCATTTGCGCTTTAAACCTGACCGAGGAATAGCAAAGAGCATACTTGTCATTCAAAGAGGTGCAAGTAAGTGGCCGGTTATTCTATAGTTAACAAGAACGCTCTTAGTAGCGTTGATTCTCGCTTGCTTGGAGATGAGTTTTGTTGTCAAAGGCCCCGGTGCCGTTATACTACTTTTTCGTTTGGAATACAAAACGAGTGTTGTATGTCATAATGTATATACTCAAAAAGTAAAAATTGCAAGGAGAGACAGGCCGCACATCTTAGCCTCAAACCGGTGTGAAACCTTTGAAAACCTTCTACATACTGATATTGCTCCGTTGCGGAGTGCTCTTTCAGGGATTCTACACTCGAAAAATTGAACGATGATTTTTATCGGTATCAGGGGCCCATGACTGTCAGTATAAATATACATAGCTTCTTTGTACCGGACCAAGATATGGCTCGGTACAGTATATGTTCAGCGCAGGAAAAAGGTGTAAGTTGAACAGAACCTTATACAACACACAGTTAATTCAGTTCGCGCGTATTCCTGTTGAATTTGTTGTCCGTTTTATAAGATATCAATATCGCATGAAAGTAATAACATTTTCCATAGCTGCTTAGTATCTACTTTTAATATCTCCGTGCAGTCTCAGAGTACAATGTTTAGAGTTGTACACAGCATGCATTTTAGATAGATAGATAGATAGATAGATAGATAGATAGATAGATAGATAGATAGATAGATAGATAAATAGATAGATAGACAGACAGATAGATAGATAGATAGATAGATAAATAGATAGATAGATAGATAGATAGATAGATAGATAGATAGATAGATAAATAGATAGATAAATAGATAGATAAATAGGCAGGTAGGTAGGTAGGTGGGTAGGTAAGAACCTTAGTTTATGGCACGATAAAAAGATCAGCATTGCTGGTGGGGTCGTGCATACAACAATTACAAGAAAAATAAGGAGAAATGAAAGCAAATGTACACTTAAAAAATTAAAAACTGTTAAAAGTTTTTTCTTTTATTACAGTATCACCAGGATAAAGCGTTTCATTTTCCCGGAAAATTTCACTTTCTCGTCAAAACAATCACTGACTCAGGCAGACTCGGATTAGTTTACTTGAATTTAGCGTTCAGTACAGCGAACGGGGTTATGTTCTGTGAAATTTATCTACAGTCTACCGATCCTTGATCCCTGATTTCTCGATCCTCGATCCTCGATCCTCGATCCTCGATCCTGATTTTCCAGTAAACCTTGAAGTTTTGCTTATTAAGATTATTCTTTTTTTTTCGACCACTGAAGTGATCAGTTGTTCCAAAATAATCAACGCTTTTAAGCCATAGAATTCTTGGACCAACCCGTTCCGGAAAAGCTGGATATGGGATTTCTATTAACTATGGACATGAAGAGCTGCAAGTAGAGTGTGCGGTTAGTCAAGTTCAAAGCTACCCGTATAAACACATCCGTGACACGTTAGGGTGGATTTCCACCGATGCGTTTTTGGCTCCGCACGTTAACACCCGTAAATTTTAATCACGTAAATCAAATAGAGGTAAGACATAAAGTATTGAGATTAAACGTCAAATTAGGCGAGTTTCTACTTTTACGCTTACATAATTGTACGTGTAGCCTTTCATACATTGCCTTTATTTTATTTGCGCACGTGCGCACGTAAAAATTACGTGACAGTGGATACTTCATACCTTATTTATGAAGTGCAACACGACTTCACATCGTAACAGCTGCGAAAATCTATCAATTAAATACATAAAACAAAGTGAATCTATTTAACCGTACATTTCCTGTAATTGCGACAATGTTCTGAGAAACGTAACGCCTTAAAAAGCCACAAAATCCTGAGGATTTCCCCGCTATAATATTTTCTCATCCTGCTTGGGGATGAGCCTGCATGTCGTGCATAATTACACGAAAATCAAGGGCCTCCATTCGAGGAAAATTACGTCATTGCCATACTTACATGCGTCATTTCAGTCATCGCCGAAATAAACTGCATTCTCATCACGAGACTCATTTCCATACAATTAAAGTCGTCACGATTCTTATCCCCAGTTTCCACGGTCTTCGCTAAGAACGCGGGGCCTACAAACTAGGTCCGACGAAAAAAAAAAAAAAGACTGCATTTTAAGAATCTCGCTCTGCTCAAGCAAGCAAGACTAATAACCATGGAACGAGTTTTAACACGAACTGACGCGAGTGAGCGCAAGGACTGAGCTTTCTGTTACCTCAACAACTCGGTCGTATTAAATGCCATAGTCACGCAGTTTCTATGAAGCACTCTATATGTAATATGCATCTCTTATTTACCAAAGGCTGCTGATCTGAGGAAGAAAAGCGTCTGATGAATTTCCTAAATATGGCGATTGTTCTCCTGCCTCTTTCGGAATGCACTGATTACATTTCATTCCTCGTTCCCAGGGTCTCTCTACCGAATGGCATAACAAGGAATATGGAATCACGGAAACGGAATACGGAATCAAATATCCGTGATAGAAAATTAAAGAATTTCACGACATTGCATAATTTAGTACAATCCAAAGAAAATTTGTTTTAGTTTTCTTTGCAGTTGACTTAAATATATTCTTGTTAATGTGTCTTGAAAAGGTTTGCCATAGTGTGATTAATTATTGCGCTGCAAGGCCGATAAAGGTAATTTTACAAGTACTTTTTATTCACGAGTTTAAGGGTTGAAAAATACAGTTAAACATTAACTTTTTATCTTAATGTCAAGAGCAGCAGTAGTAGTTGGCCTCAGACCACACTACGTGATTGTCCCCAAACTGAATACTCAACACATGACCGTGACGTGACGTGACCACACAGTGGCGGATCCAGAGAAGGGGCCCGGGCGGCCGCCCCCGCCTTATTTTTAGACCAAAATGAAGTTTGAAGGGCCAAAAAACAAATTTTTTTGAGATCAGCCCCCCCCCCCCTTATCTCAGGGTCTCGATGACTCATCCCCCCCGACCCCCACCTTATCTGAAGCTGTATATCCGCCACAGCCACAGTCCCGGTGTCTTAGCAATAAGTTCAACTTTTTCGCCAAGCTGAATGCTGATGGCATACTGTTGTAATTGAGTTTGTGTTGACGTCCGTATTTTACGTTGAAGAGGCTTATTAAACATGGCGCATCATTTTGATGTAATCAGTTGCGGAATGAAGCAAATGTATGCACAATTCTCTCTTCTCTTTGGACTCCACAATGCCATGGTTCTCTTGACTAAGTTGTCTTGATAAATAAAACTGAACACTGTTGAAGACAACCCAGAAAAGACACCCAGGAACAACTTGACGACGACGCTTTTCAGTTAAACTTACCTCTTTCTAAAGCCGAACTAGTTATTGTCAGTTACGTCTTCTCAGCTAAAGTTTTTCTCCTCGCATTGCTGTCCCATGAGAATTTGCATTCATTGATGGAAGTGGTATGGAGAGTCTTTTCACCGGAATCGACTCCT
>CALNXK010000270.1:65000-82500 GCA_942486035.1 Porites lobata
TCTTAGTACTGCATTTTTGTGTAGCGAATTTTAAATAGAGAATATTTACTTCTGGAGTAAATTTTTGCGGGAAAAATGTTTGTGGTAATTTTTATTTGCGGAAACTTATATTAGCCTCTGCGCGCAATTTAGGCACATGGTTCGATACGCATCTAGATATGGGAACTCACATTACAAAGACTTGTAGCAGCGCTTTTTATTATTTATACAATGTACGTCATATTAGGAAATATTTATCCAGAGAATAGACTGAGAAATTAGTTCATGCTTTCATCAGTAGTAGATTGGATTATTGTAATAGCCTTTTATATGAAACCCCGGAATATCAGACTAGGAAATTGCAACGTGTTATGAATGCGAGTGCAAGACTTATATATCGCACGCACAAGTTCTGTCATATAACACCTCTACTCGCAGAATTACATTGGTTACCAGTGTGCTCCAGGATACATTATAAGATACTCTTGATAACTTTTAAAATTTTGCATGGCCTATAACCTAAGCACCTTTCAGATTTAATTAGTATTCAACAGCCTTCGTCCTCTTCGTTTGTTGGAAAGACCAAGTGCGAAAACCAAGAAAACAATGAGAGACAGAGCTTTCCAGGTGGCTGCTCCTTTCCTATGGAATAAGCTGCCAAGGTCCGCGCGCGAAGCAACGAACTTAACGGATCGCTGGAGAAATCACAGAAATTTTGTCCCACACGGTATTCCGCTGACTTTAAATATGAGGTATTCCCTGAGGTAGTAAGATCATTATTACACCCTGTAGCCTAGCTCCTTCTCCTGGGTAGGGTGGTCTGCTCGTAAACAGATCATTCGAACGGGTTATGCTGTGTGTTCCAGGAGCCCATCAAAAAGCTAAGTCAATCGAATGCGCCCTTAAGCTATCTGCACTGGCAAAAGTACAGCGTTTTTTTCGCCCTCAAAATCTATCTACAGTAGGATTAGGTCACGGATGACATATGCATATCTAGTTTTATCTTTTCAATTCACCTCGGCATCAAAGTAAAAATAGCCTCAAAAGTTGCTCGATTTACCGGAAGTAAAAGAGAAATTCTTATTTCCGTTTCTAAAGAAAGTGATTGCGGGAGGCCACAGGAGTGAAATTTGACTCTCATGTTTAGGACCGTCAGCGCCAAAACATAGCAGGAAGTCATCACATTTTCACGGAAAAAAAAAGCTTCACGCATGTGGCTATTCAGGTCCACGTAGTTCGCAGAAAACCTATGAAACTGAAATCTTTTTTGAGAAGGGTGAGTCAAGATGGTGGCCAAACATTACACCCGCTTTCTAAATTTTTCACTTAAACGAGCATTTTTGAGCCTGTTAAGAAAAAATGCTGCCTGAACAGAGGTTAGCCATATCTTCCGGAACGTTTTTCTTAAATAATATAGTACATGTAAAGGTGAAATTTGGCCATTTTGTTCAATTTGTAGCACCTACCGATCAGTGGCTTGCCACATTTTATGTTTCAAATTACAGTAAAACTCAACTCCGATGAATTTTAATAAGAAAAAAGAAGAAATTTGGCGGCAAATTTTAAGATATCGCTTTTTGTGTTTTTAAAGCTAGTGATTTTCCATCTTGCTAATCTTTGCAGGATTCTATACAAAACAAAGTACTTTCACTTTCCTTTCACGAAAAACATTTTTTACATTTATAGCCTCCAGAGGGCAATGCCATAACTTAATAATTAACAGGCTTGGCACGACATGGCTAGTGGCAAAAAAAAGTGTGATCCTAAGAAAGTATCCCACTTTATAGTGACTTCAAAAGTACTCAAAATTAGGCAGTGCAACTACCTTAAGAATAGTCGGCCACTTCATTTGCGCTGTAAAGTTGAGCGAGGAATACCATTGAGCATGCTTGTCATTCAAATGGATACAAAAAAGTGGTCGGGTATTTAAATATAACCATGGAACGAGCATAAACACAACCTGCAGACACGAGTAAGCGCAGGGAGTGAGCTTTCTCATACCTCAACAACTTGGTCGTATTAAATACCATAACCATGCACGTTCCAAGCTCGAATTCAAACTCAAATAACCATGGAACAGCAGGAAATGGTCATGAGATTTTTCATACTTCAACAACCCCGTCGTATTTAATACAATGACCACGCACTTTCTATGAAGTATTCCGTATTTAATATACAACTCTTACCTAAGGCTGCTGATCTGAGGAAGAAAGCGTTTGATGAACTTCGTCTTAATGTGTCGATTGTTCTTTTATGGCTTCTTTCACGGAATGCAGTGAAATCTTGGTTGACTGCAGTACATTCCTGATCCCCTCGTTCCCAGGGCTCTACCCAATGGTTAGCGTGTCGATAGCGTGACGACCAAAAGGAACAGCAACGGACCATAAGAAAAGTGATGGTGGGGGTAGGGAAAACCAAAAAACAAAAATTTCAGCAAGAGAAAATGTCCCCCTAAAACATTTATGCAAAGTGAAACCCAAAGGAAAAATTCATGCATGAACAAAGACAAATCAAGCAACTATGGCCTCAGGGGAAGTCAAGATGGCGGCCAAACATTACACCCGCTTGAAAATTTTTTACTTAACCGAGCATTTCTGAGCGTGTTAAGAAAAAATGCTGCCTGAACAGAGGTTAGCCATATCTTCCGGAACGTTTTTCTTGAAAAATATAGTACATTTAAAGGTGAAATTTGGCCATTTTGTTCAACTTGCAGCACCAAACGATCAGTGGCTTGCTACATTTTATGTTACTTTCAAATAACTCAACTCCGGAGAATTTTAAGAAAAAAGCAGAAATTTGGCGGCAAATTTTAAGATATCGCTTTTTCTGTGTTTTTAAGCTAGAGATTTTCCATCTTGCTAATCTTTGCAGGATTCTAAACAAAAGGAAGTACTTTCATTTTCCTTTCACAAAAAACATTTTTTAAATTTATAGCCCCCAGGGGGCAATGCCATAACTTAATAATTAACAGGTTTGGCACGAAATGCCTAGTGGCAAAAAAAGCGTAATCCTAAGAAAGTATCCCACTTTATAGTGACTTCAAAAGTACTCAAAATTAGGCAGTGCACTACCTTAAGAATAGTCGGCCACTTTGTTTGCGCTTTAAAGCTGAGCGAGGAATAACAATGAGCATGCTTGTCATTTAAATAGATGCAAGTAAGTGGCCGATTATTTATATAACCAGATATAACGATCAGAACGAACCATGGAACGAGTATAAACACATGATGAACACGAGCTGCAGACACGAGTAAGCGCAGGGAGTGAGCTTTCTCATATCTCAACAACTTGGTCGTATTAAATACCATAACAATGCACTTTTCAAGTTCGAGTTCAAACTCAAATAACCATGGAACAGCAGGAAGTGAGAGTTGTCATATTTCAACAACCCGGTCGTATTGAATACAATGACCACGCACTTTCTATGAAGTATTCCATATGTAATGTACAACTCTTACCTAAAGCTGCTGATCTGAGGAAGAAAGCGTTTGATGAATTTCGTCTTAATATGTTGATTGTTTTTTTATAGCTTCTTTCACAGAATGCAACGAAATCTTGGCTCGTTCCCAGGGCTCTACCGAATGGTTAGCATGTCGTTAGCGTAACGACCAAAAGGAACAGCAACGGACCATAATAAAAGTGATGGTGGGGGTAGGGAAAACCAAAAACAAAAATTTCGAGCAAGGGAAAATGTCCCCCCAAAATATTTATGCAAAGTGAAACCCAAAGAAAAAACTTCATGCATGACCGTGAAGTACTCAGCTTCGGTGTACCTCCATTTTTTAAAGTCGAGCAAAAGAAGCAAAGCTGATTTTACAGTCGGGAATATATATATTTGGTTACCAATATTTCGGAGGGATCAGGTCCTTCTTTCTTGTAACGTTGGTCCTTGCTTCCAAAACTGAATCTATGAAGTAATGTTTAATATGTTTCTTTCGGTGGAAGGAGTAAACCCTTAGCTTGAACTAGAGAAGAGAAGACAAGTTCAGAGACGGATGAATAACTCTTGAAGAATAACAAAGTGTATTAACGCCGCCCGGTTAGCGCAGTTAGAAGAGCACTGGTCTGCCGAGCGGGAGGTCGTGGCTTAAAACCTCAGCCGAACCAACAACCAGAGTCTTCAAAAAACTGCATGGTGAGATCATGCTGGTTGTTATTTAAGACCTTGTCTCAGTTAAGATGATCGCGTCGTTGGGTGGTGACGTTAAGCCGTTGGCCTTTAGTTGAAATGCTTCAGTTGCACTTTTTATTAAGTAACGGTGCTCTTAAGCGGGTCAGGCCATTTGTTTTAATGCTCACTGCAACTGAAATATACAAAGATCTTATCGAGCCACTCATTTCGATTATTGCAGCGCTGTATGGGATGGCTTGACCAAACAGTTTACTGAGAAACTTCAATTAAACTTTAATTAATTTTCTATGTTAGTCTGATGTTTTTAACTGTGTATAAATAAAATTATCATTCATTCATTCATTCATTCGGTCCAGTTGGTATGCAAAAAAGGAGCTAACTTTACTTTTGTCTGTACTATACTTCTGATTGGCTTACACAGCAAAGGTTAAGAAAACTTCATAAAGGAGTATATACATGTATATTCATCCTTACTTTCCAACCAACTTCCATATAACATAATCTCATCTCAGTCGGAATAGCACAGAAATACTATGCGGGGAACATGTAAAATTGTAAACTTTTCTTGGCCATTGTTTCCAAGTCTTATGATTGGTCAAAATCTTTTAACACAGAAAAACACCCTTTCAAAATGAAGTATAATAATAATAATAATAATTTAATAATAATTAACCTGAGATTAGGCGCAATTTTAGTAGTTCTCATGCATTCCTCTACACGTTGTCTCAGGTTAAATAATATTAAACTAGAGGTAATCATTGATTACGGATCCGTGTTCGTCCGCACTTACGGAAAAATTACGGAAACGATCGATAAAATTAATAGGGGTGGCTAATTTGCAATCGCCCGTGATAGCTGGAAAATGTCTGCCTTAGTGCCACAGGAACACCAGATTAAGATTATGACGAACGCGATAATACTTTAATTATTCTCTCCCCTTATTGGGCTTTTCAGAGATAATGAAACAAATAATGAAACAAATGGAAAATAACATGGGAAAAAATCTCAACTGGTAGGAGGCAAACCAGTTAGCTATTTTACAAGCGTGGCTGAGGATTTACAGTCGGGACTACAGAGAACAAATCCAGCTAGCGGTCAGAGCGGGACTTGAACTCGGAGCCTCTGAATTACAAGTCCAGCGGTCTAACCACTCGGCCACGCTGCCTCCTAATCTAAATACATTTATTGACATAAACATTCTATCGCTTACACGGCCTTTCTGTAGGTCTATACATTCTCTGTGTAAAAATGAAAATTATGTGGGGAAAGATTTGATTTCCACCTTACCTTAATCATTACTTAAAATTGTATTTCCAAAGCGTCGTAATTTTGATCAAAATAAATAGAAACGGGTTAACGAGTCACGTGACTAAGATGGTGCATGACAAAGACAGTATAAACACAAAGTTTTTAACTGAAACGTAAATTCCTCTTTAATCCATGATCACCCCCTCACCAACTTCAACTGAAACAATTATGATTTAATGATTTAATAAAGAAAGCACGAAATGAGCTTTGGCGGTCCACAGGCATCCCATACTAATAAAGGATTAATTTAACTGCAAAAACCGTGGACGAAGATCCTGCTAGTTGTAAACGTTGGATCTCTAGAAAAGAGATCAAATCAGCCAAAATATAAAGAACCAAGAACGAGAAGTCCAAAGACTACTGCAAAACTGATTTAAAACAACGTGTATTGTTTTTTTATAACAGTATTTCGGCTGGCCATACCAGCCTTCTTCAGGTTTACAGATGTTACTGAACTTATGTAGCAATCACAATATTATATAGATGGAGAATGTCGCAATAAAAGGGAGAGGCGGTAATGACGTACAACATAAAAACTGGAAAGGAAAAATACTAAGGATATTGATTACAATAATTCGTCACGGCGGTTTAGGCCATGAGGTTCAAGAGTCTTTGCAGTAGTCTTTGGACTTCTAGTTCTTGATCCCATACTAACTATTCCTACTTGGTGCCGTCACGCACAAACGCTCCCTGTGCCCGTGGGACCTGTGCATTTAAATTTCCGCGCATCTGTGGATCCGCGGGGAACTAGTTGTGCACATATTTGTGAGTTTAGTATAAACTGGCCTGTTTCATGCTGTTTATTCCTCTCTGCGTTAAAACGGACACTAGACACCTAGTTTGTCGCCCCACCCACCTCCCTGCAGCTATGGTACACTCTGGCGCCTTTATCTCCCACTCCTTCCCGCCTATATGTAACGCTTGTTAATGTATCTAGTGGGATTGCGATACTTGGCGATTCATAAAGTTTATATTTGCAAACTTGAAAATTCGATAAAATCGCCACTGGGGTGACAATACTATCAATACTTTAACAATACTAACAATACTTTATTCAAATACATACAAATATAAACATGATACATAATTGAAAAGGCGGACCGCGAGGAAATATACAGTTAAAATATGAGCTATTATGTCAATAAATGTTCATCCACCCTTTGAAGTCTTTTAAAAATTTTTTACCATTAATTTTCACCAGTAAAGAGACGGTTTGGTGAATTGTTCCAGTCTTTGATGATTCTCACAAAGAGGGAATACTTAAGGGAGTTAACTTTAACTGATCGGTTTTACCTAAGACCAACTGTACGCTTTACTAGGCCCACCACTTTGTTCGCCTTACTCACTATTACATCCACGTGATTCGACCACTTACTCACCTTTGCTATAGTTTGTGTCTTTCTAGTGTGTTTGTATGTTTTTGGAGCGACCTGGGCTGGTTTTGCGATCTTGTCCTGTGTCAAAAAGTCCGTTTCATATAGTGAGCTCGAGCAGTGCCGTGATCCGTGAATTTACTGTCTAGTATGACATGCGATCACCTAGCGTCAAGTTCCGTGATTCGTGGTTCTTTCGGAAAGTACACGTGAAAAGCCGATTCGAATTTAGCTGGTAATATATCTATTAATATAGTGACCCACATTGTAACATGCCAAAAAATGATCTTGTTTCTCAGGCTGGGCTGATGCGTTTCTAAGATTGTTTTAAGGCTTTACCCACACTCTTATCAACACCAAGAAAAAAACATGAACTGAAATCGGAGGAGCCCTGAGAACGGATTTCTCGGAGGTGAAATCCGTTTGCGCTTTCGATAGCAAATTCCGAAATCCGGATTTCCCAATCGAACGCAACCCTAGTATACTTATAATGGTCAAACTTCTCACGCTATAATCTTTCAAACTAAATACAATTGCTAATTTGCTTTCTAAGTGATGCAATAAAATACTTTATACAACTTTATTTTCAAAAAAAGCACTTAATTTACAAAAAAAAAAAACACCCTTAAACGAGCTTTTGGCAAAAATCACTAGCAAACTGGAGCGTCCTATAACAAAATCGCCAAATCCGGTACAAGCGGCTAGCATGAGATCACGATGTCTGTAGTGCAAAGTAGCACAAAGCACTGTTAGTAGTGTTTTAAACTGAGGGGTAAAGCGCATTGTTTATTTGTCAGAATTGACCGGCGGCCAGACCATTCCCGTGTGGTAATAAGAATTTCACTTTTAACTGCAACTGTCCAGCCTGCGATAAGTTAACTCATGAATAATATGCATCGGTTGATATGTTATTTTAGCCAAAAATCCTTTAAAAGGCCTATTTCAATTACAAAATAATCGGTCCGGCGCCCTAAAACTAGTAAGGTTTAATTCATAAGTTAATACAATATCAAAAGTAGGTTGAGTTTGATCGTCCGAGTTAACGTACTCCTGAATAGGACTGTTGTTGTTGACAGTGACTGACGTTTCGACAACCTGTGCGGTAGTCATCTTCAGAGCCAAAGTGAGTTGTATCACGTCAGTTGATGGTTATTATACTCTGGTTATTGATCTTATTGGTCAATTAGGTCGCGATGTTATTGGTCGTCTGTCAGTTAAGCCGTGATGTTATTGGCTATGAAGACTGTTAATCAGTAATTATAAAAGACTCTAACCAACTAGGTAGAATGACGTAACCTTTTAAAACCTACCTACTTTTACGAGAACGGTAAGAAAAACACAGGTAGTTTCTAGTATATTAAAACATGATTCAAAGAAGGAGAAAGTAGGCAATCATTAGTACGCGTATTTTCCAAGGATTTTTACAACAGTTTCTAATGGTGGAGTATTTACAGGGGACTGCAGGCAAGGTGGTGGCCCTAAAAACCAAGTTTTATTAAGAAAACTACAGTAATTTATCAAAGAAATTGAGGGGCTCCATGAATTGTTTGAGGCAGAAGACATTTTGTTATGAATACTTAATCTAGTGAAACGGCTAATTGTGCCGTCATAAGAAAATTGGCGGATTAAAAACTGTACATGTGAAAAAATAGACGTCTTGTTTCTGGCCAACATCTTTCAAATAAGGTACCACAATAACGGTTCAGTCAGTTGTTCAACTCAAATGTCTTCCATTTAATATTGCAAGGTCGTAACTCTTGTATCGCAGTATAATCAGACATCTTTACCCTCTATCTGTGGAATAAGGCTAACATAGTGAACCTCGTGCAGGTGACCCAGCACAAGGCGGTTGCTACCAGTAACATCAAACTCTGGGCAGACCATTACGTCATAGCGATGTGGAAGACTGCTAATCACATGGATGCACGTTCGAAAACAGTTTGCCGCACCGTGTAGAACAACGTGATCACCCCATGTACCATCTGCCGTCATACTTGTGAGGTAGGCATCCCAAGATGGATATCCATCAACAAAATGAAACAGTTCTGTCCCATCCGGCTGTAAGAAAGAAAATACTGTAGTTAATAGAGAAAAAGGTAGAGTGCTTTTGTAGAAGGTATATATTCAGGCAGCTGCGCTGTCAGCTCTCTCTAAGACGACACCATTAGAAATAATATGTCCCCCTCAGTAGTATTAAGGACACACCAGTTAGACGTCTTTTTTTGAAGTGGAATATATTAACGTCGATGAGGTCTTTATCTCCTTTGCGCGTCAAGAATCAGTGAACCGGAACCAGAACAATAAAGCTATGATCATACTATACCAGGCTTTGGTGACGACACGAAAAGCCATCCAGTATAGTGTGAACATCTATCCGATATATGACTCTCCACTTTAGAGATCGGCACGGCCTCATTCCCTTTCGTAATCAGTCTTTTCCACTTTTAACGGTCGATGCCAGCATTAGTAACCAAGCCTTTAGTCATGATAGATGTAATATATTCCCTGGATTTAGTTACAAAAAAGGCAAATAATACGTTTGTGAATAGTGCTAGAAAACGGCGTTGGAGCCAAGTTGAATTTTCGTTAAAATTGATGGAAAGGGCTAGGGTCACCTGCTATTGATGTAACAGTTACGAAAGACAGTTTGCTAGTGTATGTACTTAATTTTTTTCGGAATTTTGGCTGGTCGGTGGAGTAGTCTAGTGGTAAGGGAGAGAGATTAGGATACGAAAGGTCCGGGTTTGACCTTGAGTAGCGATTTTCTTTCTTTTTTATAGAAACACTCTCAATAACAGATCAAAAATTTTCTTGGTGTCTAAAAAATTGCAGCGACCGTTTACGGAAAAGACAGCTGCATCCGCGCGTGAAAGAAATCGCGCCAAAATCAGCGTTCTCATGTGTGAACTAAAGCCCTATCCGGTATGATTTTCGTGCCGGCGTAAAAGCTATACAGTATAGTGTGAAGACAGCTTAAGATGTCTGCAATGGAGAATGAAGGCGCCATGGTGTCTTCATGACCAAAAAAGACATAATTTGGACTAAACTATGACTTCATTCTCACAATATAAGGGCATGATCCCTACAAGTTACATAAATGGATGAACTTAACACTTCACAAAATAGCTCGTGGCGTTATCTTAATGAGATTCCACCGCATTTTATTCACGAGACAGAGATATTATTTATTCCACTTCGTACTAATGAGATTCCACTACAAAAAAGCGGTCTGACCTGTGCACCCTATACTACTCTCCTTAAAATGTAAAAAAAATTAAGAAGGGCAGAGACCAACACTTTTAGAGAGGTGGAGTAGGTTTAGGAGGTTTTAGGGAGGTGTCCGTTAAACGTGTAAGAGAGAAGGCGGGGTAGGGATGTTTACTGTTAAATTGTTTACTATTATGCGTGCGCGTATACTGCAAATATGTCCACTCTAAAAATAATAAAAAGAATAAGGTACTTACCAGCTTAGGGTTTTCCCGAAGGTGTTGAACAATAGTTCGGCGTAACTCATCATGGGAGATTTTGACTCCTTTGATTAGGTCAAGCTGTTCTGAAAGTGCAAAAAGCATGCAGTTTCCCTCTCCTTGATTGTCAGAAATTGCAAAACCTTTTTCCAACGCAGTCCTCTTCAAAGCCTGCGACAGCTCAGTTTTGCTGGACTCTATGCGAGCTTCCCGTATGATTTGTTGAAGTACAATAAAAAAGGGTAATTCGCCTGTAAACGGAAGATGAAAAAGAATTAACATAAGATAGAGGTTATTTCATGCCAGTTTAATAGGAGATGGTGCACTGGTCTGAAGCTCAAAACAGCAGACAATTTAATTAAAAATTACTGTGGTCTCCAAAGAACTAAATAACCTCACTCTACTGCAAAAAATATATTTTGGCTTTGGTTTGATTGACAAAGCAAACAAAGACATTACCTGCCATCAGTCCTGTTGCAGCATCCTTTTCAAAGTCATTCTGTGAAACGTCATCTTCTTGGTTTTTTTCAACACCTGTAAAGTTTAAAATTAGCAGTAAATTTAAATGTTTTAGCCTGTAATCAGGAAAGGGAAACAGTTAGTTTACGTCAGTTTACTTGGAGATGCACCCCAATAATTGAAAGTCCCCTGGTTCAACAGAAGAATATCACCTCACTCCGCTGCCAAAATAAATTTTGTCTTTGGTTCAACTGACAAACCAAACAATGACATTACCTGCTATCGGTTCTGTTGAAGTGTCCTTTTCACAGTCGTTCTGTGGAACGTCATCTTCTTTGGTTTTTCCAAGACCTGTAAAGTTAAAAAAGCAATCATTTACAGAAAAAAATGTCACTCTCATTTTTTGTGACAAATTATAAGCCAAAAGTTTAGCTAGTCTTTTTTGCTACGTTTTTTTATATACAACAGAACACCACCATTGCTACTGCATATGAATAGAAATCAAATGACTTTGATGTATCGCAATGTTATGGATTTTAATTTTCATATATCGCTAACTCCTTTAAGTGTAGCCAACATGTTATAAAATTATAAATAACAGTCTTAAAAATGAAATTGATCTGTAAGACAAGAAGTGTACGGAGAGCGGTGTGGAGAATGTTAATGCCACCATTAAGGTTAAAAAGGTCAACGACAATATTTCCTCAGCGATGCACATGGACCACGATACATAATATAGTAAAAATGTATTTATGCACTCGCTATTGCAGAAGCAATGGACATATACAATTTGATTTCTTACCATAGACCATCTTCCACATTCTGGCGACAAGGGCCTGGCACTGTCTCTCCCAAGAGAATCTTTCATCATAACTTCTTCGCAGTCTTTGGATTTCCTCAAGCCGCTGTGTCCTTGATTTTTGATGGATGGCTGCAATTGCTTTTGCCCATTCCTTGGGGTCATCAGAGTCGATCACATGACTCACCCATTGGAAGTTTACGCAGTGTTTTTCCATATCCGGAGTTTCCACTTACCAGAATGGGAAGACCAGCTGACATGGCCTCTAATGCTGTCAAACCAAACCCCTCAGTTCTTGATGGCATGATGGCCAGATCGACAGCACAAAACAATTCTCTCAATTTTTGTTTGTCTTTCACAAATGATTTCACAATCAGCTGGTTCTTTGAAATGCCAGTCTGGAGTAAGTTTTCTGCGACTTCATCCTGCCTTCCCTGGGATGCACCAACGAAAATCAGAATATAGGAACTGTCCTTCAGTTCAACTATGGATTTAGCGGCAATGTCGTATCCTTTAAGACTAAAGTCTTCCAAATCACCGCGACCGAAGCTCAATACTCTGAAATTTACACCATCATGTGCAGCATGTTTAATATCTGAAAACTCTGCAAAGGAACCGGGTATTAGTTGAAAGATATCTTGATGATATAAACGCAACTTGCACGAGAACGCTTCTTTTAACTTGGGTCCAACGGCTACAACGAGGTCTGCAATTTGACAAAGTTCAACTTCAGCTGTGTTCTTCTCTTCTCCCTTGGCAATGGCACTTGGATAGTTCTTATGCATCGCCAGCTTTTCAGGGTCAGTGTGAACAACCTGCACCCAATTGCACTGATGAGATTTTTTGATAATTTGCGCTTGTTTGCCAAGCTTTGCTCCATGGCCGATGACAACCTGAATGTCAAGGTCCTCTGGTGGAACGATCAACCAATCAAGAGGATCACTGAAGCCCGGAAGATGCCCTGCTTCTATAATGGAGATGTTGTAACTTTTGGCCACTCTCTTGTCTTTTTCTCCACACTCAAATTCAGGTACAAGAATGCTCACTTCTACGTATGGGTCTTTTGCCAAATGTATGGCAAGAGTCCTGTTTATTGTTGACAAACCACCCCTAGACGACCCCCATTCGTTCGCCAGGAGGGTAACTTTCAATATTAAACGCTCTGAATGACCTTGTTCAGCATCATATGAGGATGATGATGGTGGTGGTGATGATGGAGTATACACGTCCTGTACAGAAACCAAAATTGCATATTTTAAAATAGAAAGTGTACACCTGGGGTGTTTACTGCTTTGAAAGAAATTTTGCAAAACATGTTATCCAGTTAGAAGCTATAAACTTATCGTTTAACTGTAAAGCAAAGAGCTTGTTAAGAAAGACTTGAGAAACGGTTATGAATACCCACTGCTATGGCTGCAGTAGGTATTTAACAACAGAGTTGATGATATTGATTGGCAACTGTAAAGAGATTCTCAGTTCAAGGCTAGCCATTTGTCGGGCAAAGTGCTAAAATAACTTGAATAGAATTTTGAGTCATATATGGTAGCCAACTGACCTAATCAAATTACTTGATTTTAAGTACTATTGCTTGCTTCTTTTTACCCAGCGAGGGGCTTGTGGTAGGTTAAATGAAGGCCTACGTTGTACATTATTATAACCTAATAATCGCAAACACAAACTTTGTCGAAGCTTTTTAAGTATAAATAAATGACTAGCCTTTCAGTAGCATACTATCAATTTAGTAGTAATATGCCGTAAAAGTCCGAAAATACGCCCCCAGGCTTATATTTTTTCAAAGGCCCTTTTTGAGGAGCTTATATACGGAGGGAAATGGGAGGGATATTTGCGTCTCAAAATCGACAGGGCTAGATTAGAGTTGGAAAAAAAATTATGTCAGTAATTTGCACGAAGGTTTGACTGAAACTCGCCATGGGGACCTAGGTCTTTCTAAAACTCTGCCATGCGAGTACTTTGGCTATATGGATCGAAGAAATTCAAGCCAAGAGTGAAGAGTGAACTACGCAAACAGCATTACACTGTGACACTTCTTGATTGCAGTCATTTGGCACAAGCAATAGTTCTTTGGCAAATTAAAAACATTATGTGTTACTGTACCGTTTTTAATTTGTTTTATTTTGTTTTGAGGGCAATTTCAAAGTAAAAGCCCCCGCGGGGCTTATATTCGGGTGCGGCGATTTAATGGGGGGTTTTAACTACGAAATTGGGGGATTATATTTGGAGGGGCTTATACATGGAGGGGCGTATTTTCGGAATTTTACGTTAACATTCTATTTATATGTAACATGCTAACAGCACTGATAGAGATGGGATTTCAGTGCTACGGAGTACCTACCTTACTTGGTGTCTGTGAGAACCATTTTTGCTTTCCTAGGACTGTGAGTACTTCATCTGTAGGTTTCTTTTTGCAAATCAGATGAACGCCTTGTCTTACCTCAAGGAGGTGAAGACAATCTTCATGAGAACATGGAAACTGATTATGGCTTGAGCATTTTTTCCGCTGACAATACGGACAGGCGACCTGAATATGATACTGCAATCCACCTTTATAGAGATCACGTGACAAAGCTTGCAATGTTGCCTCCACAAACTCACGAACCTGCACTGCCATCTCACTTGTCTCATCCACAGAGATCTGCTGAGGGTGGTTTCGTTGCTTGATAAAGAACTTAATAAACTGCTTCTTACAAATAAGAACAAAATCATGGACAGTTTTGTTCTCAATAACAAACCACGCTCCATTTTGGTACAGGGTAGGGAGCTGAGTTGGACCAGCTTCAGAACACCAATGGACAGATCTAGAAACAAGTCGAGTGAACAGACCATGGGGAACAGAACCACTGACAAAGTAAACATAGAGGGGACAAGGGTCCAGCCTTGAGGGCGCCATGGAACAAAGGAAATCAGGTGACGCTTTGAGTTGAGATGGAACAAAATACTTTTCACCTGTCTTTGATGATGAAAATTTTGCAATCAAACCAAATTGTTCCATCAAATCCAGAATGTCTTTCCTGGCAACGCCCTCAAGAGGAAATTTGGAAAACACATGATCAAGCAGTTCCATGTTGAGAACACCGCTTTCTTCGACTTCCTTTCAGTGCTTTGCAAACTTAGGGACCTAAGACGGAATAGCAAGAGGAATGTAAAGAAATTATTTTTCGCAAGAAAGGTTTTATTCAGGATATTGCGCAAGTTAATAACATTCCGCAATGCACGGAGCTGCCCATTTTAGGTGTTACGTTTCAGGAGAATTGTAAATATAGCGAACACGTACGTGCTAAGTTGATTAAGGGAAATACTGTAAGTGTCTGTTTGTATTAAGATCTTTACGCGATGAAGTTTTCAGTCAAGGTGAAGTAGACCACCTATCTAGCGCCTTAGTTTTACCAATTTCACTTATGGTCTGTCTATTTATGGCGCTGCAGACTCAGATCTCACGGTCGTACAAGACTTTCTGGATAGATGCTTTAAAAGGAAATACACATCTAAGAGAACGGAAATTCAAGAACGTTTAGAAAAGGCAGATAAAAATCTTTTCAAGGTACGTTCAGTGGATCCCGATTGCCAGCTTAGTAACATCATTCCGAAGAAGAAAGAAACAAAGTATCAACTCGGAAACAAAAGTGCTCATCGCCCGGATATAAAGACTGATACATTTAAGAATGTTTTTGTAAACAGGCTTATTTTTAGATATAATCTTTGATTTTCTATTATTTGTGTACAGTATGTCTTATGTATTTTTAGACTCCCAACTGCTGATGTAACTTAAGATACGTCTTTTTATCTTACGAAGAATAAAGACTGATTGATTGATTGATTTGATTAATTGAATGATCACAAAAATATTCAAAATAGCTTTCTTCCAGGATCATTTTACATTTCTAAATGTTATATTAATAAGTTTTAGCAAGTTCTCTAAAAAAATAAACTACTTAACATTTTGAGTAAACATTCAAGGAAAACTTTCCTCCTTGTAATTTGCGGATTTGTGTGAGGACACATATAAAATGGAAATTACGAAAGACCGCCTGGAAAGTATAACTGTGAATATATCTCTCTGGGGGCGAAAAAAGATCATAGCCTTTTTAACAGACGCCAGATTTTAAATCTATAGAATGTTCTTTAAAGCGCCACGTAAATGCCAGAATCCTCCATTTGGTTTACTCGCCGGAAAATTCTTACGGTACAAATTTCACTTCCACAAACTATAAAAGCGCGTTCTGATTGGTCGACATAAAGAGTCGCTGGTTTCAGCACACGTATATATGTATCTTTCCACTCTTTTTTGTTGTGAGGTCTTTCCTTTAAGACTACATTTGAGGATAATTCTACAGGTCATGCAATGTACTTCCATCGCACCCCTTTAAAGGTAGATTGTGCTGATGACACACACGAAAGATAGCGTGCAATGCATGTGCGATAATCATTTTTATTTGTTACTGCACGGTTTGACAACCGTGATGTCATCCAAAATGGAAGCCGTTATAAAACATGGCAAGTTTAAAAACACGTTAAATTGTATTTCTTACCATTTTCGTAAAATCTGGAATAGTGATCAGCTGCCCGAACAAGTCTATCAGCCACTGGGTACTTAAGATGACTGTGCTACGGTGCTTGATAATTATCCCCAGGTCATGATAGAAATTCACCATGGTGGTAAACTCTTCCTCTTCATCAATGAAGCACTTCTCCTTGGCATGGGTCCGTAGCTTCGTTACACTCAGGTAATAAACTGGTTTGGAAAGCAAAGCGTTGATGACTTTCTCAAAGCTCAGCCACCTAGTTTACAAAACCAAAGAGAAAATTGATATAGCTAGCTTTAAGTATCCATGCCACGACACAGTATACCTGTCCTGACTAAAGTACAGGGCCCAGTTGTGCGAAAGGTGGATAACTGTATCCACTGGATAAATATCTGTGTGTGATCCACTTTACTTTACCTTTCTAAAACGACAATTGAAATGTACATGGTGCTTTTTGGTCAATTCGTAATAACGTTATCAAACCCTTTAGGGTAGAATATTCCTTAAGGCCAGTCAAAACTGCTTTTCATGGTGAACTTGTTTCAAACAACGAGATATTCATTTCTTATGACGTTTTCTTCTGCAATTCCGCACCTTAGTGGGAACTCATGGAATTTCGCGCCAGTGTCAAAAAATATTTGCATTCGCTTAGTTAGTTGGATTGCACCAATAACTTTGATTGCACATTATGCTGTTTGTATTAATTTATTGAGCTTTTGCCATAGTTTTCAACCCTCACCCTAACCTACAAAATGCACAGAGTCGAACAGATATACACAAGTAGACGAAATTGCAAGATACGATGCCTGGAGACTTCCCGTCGTCTTTCCCAATTTGTAGGAGACGAGATATACAAGGTTGTTCCTTTTCTGTTTATAAATTATCATATTTATATGGCACTCGATGAGACAATGAAAACGATTCAGGATATCATCTAGCAAACAAGAGCAGATTGTTTACTTTTTTCCTTGTTAGCGTATATGCTTTATCTTTTAAAAGACTTTTAAAACCGTTAGCACCGAGTGTGAATTTATTTGCAGTGTACGCGTATCGGCCAAATGCGACTGCTAAACGCAAATACTGCAAATGAATCCTCTTGTTTTAAAAAAAAAAATTTACCAACCATGTTTGTGCTCATTTATCCTTTTACGAGCCAGATATTTTGCATAAGCAATGACATCATGCAAAGATTTACTTATAACGAAAAAAACCGAGATGACCTTTTACAGTATAATGGAATCAATTTCACACCTCGGAAAAATGGCTCGAACTTCCGCTAAATCGGAAAACCCTAATGCTCCAGTAGTCAATCGTCGTGTGCGCGGAAGATCTTTACCGTGGGTCACACCTACTATACCCTGCGAGCAGAGGCTACATTTTCGCGGTATGAGCTGGCGTGCGAAAAGTAGCCTCTGCCGACAACCGTTCAGTTTTCTATCGTG
>CALNXK010000270.1:87500-120000 GCA_942486035.1 Porites lobata
ATGGTATTTCTGCAAGACTTTTGAAGAATGCAGCTCCAGTTATAGCTAAACCGATCACGTATCTGGTTAACCTTACTATTTCAACAGGACTTATTCCAGCTGAGTGGAAAGGATGCAAGAGTAACACCTATTTTTAAATCAGGAGCAAGGAACGATGTCAATAATTACCGACTAATCTCAGTTCTTCCCCTGGTGTCAAAGATTATGAACGCGCTATTCAAGTTCAATTCTTGGCTTTTTTGACCTTACTATTTCAACAGGACTTATTCCTGCTGAGTGGAAGGATGCAAGAGTAACACCCATTTCTAAATCGGGAGCAAGGAACGATGTCAATAATTACCGACTAATCTCAGTTCTTCCCCTGGTGTCAAAGATTATGAACGCGCTATTCAAGTTCAATTCTTGGCTTTTTTGACCTTACTATTTCAACAGGACTTATTCCTACTGAGTGGAAGGATGCAAGAGTAACACCTATTTTTAAATCAGGAGCAAGGAACGATCTCAATAATTACCGACTAATCTCAGTTCTTTCCCTGGTATCAAAGATTATGGAGCGCGCTATTCAAGTTCAATATTCTTGGTTTTTTTGACAGAACATGACTTATTGTCAGACTTCCAGTCGGGTTTTCGAAAGAAGCACTCTACTGAAACTGCGGTAGTTTACCTCACTGATTATATTTTGGAACATATGGATAGGCAAATGATTACAGGAGTTGACTGTTTATTGACTTGAAGAAAGCTTTCCACTTGGTCGACCATATGAATGTTTGCTTTTTAAGCTAGAACACTGCGGAGTCAGAGGAAATAGTCTGGACTGGTTCCGGAACATATCTTAATTTATCAAACTCTCACTGAATTCGCGAAACCCCCGATAAATGAAAAAAAAAACCTGACTTCCCTTTTCCTAGGCAAATAGTGGAATTTTATCTCGGTTTTTTTAACTACAATACAAATCACTACAATATCCGCTCTGCTTACCTACATCACCACGTACAAGTACCCCTTTCCTCCTTAACTTTAAGGCACGTCTTACGGCGTCAACAGTTAAAGGATTACGAATCACACTCAGCTCCCTCAGCTCCCTGAGGTCACTAATCTCAGAAGGTAGTTCAGTTAGTTTATTTCCACTCAAGTCCAGCACTTCAAGTTTGGTCAGCCTCTGTATACTGGTAGGTAAACCAACCAACTGGTTGTTTCTCAACCACAGCTCCCTCAGCTCCCTGAGGTCACTAATCTCAGCAGGTAGTTCAGTTAGTTTATTTCCACTGAAGTCCAGGTCTTCAAGCTTGGTCAGCCTCTTTATACTGGTAGGTAAACCAACCAACTGGTTGTTTCTCAACCACAGCTCCCTCAGCTCCCTGAAGTCACTAATCTCAGCAGGTAGTACAGTTAGTTTATTTCCACTCAAGTACAGCCAATTTAAGCTTGGTCAGCCTCTGTATACTGGTAGGGAAACCAACCAACTGGTTGTTACTCATACTCAGCTCCCTCAGCTCCCTGAGGTCACTAATCTCAGCAGGTAGTTCAGTTAGTTTATTTCCATCCAAGTCCAGCTTTTCAAGCTTGGTCAGCCTCTGTATACTGGTAGGTAAACCAACCAATTGGTTGGTTGGTGAGTTTGTTATTTTTCAAGTTTAGCAGGATGAGATTTTTCAGCTTGTTGATACTTACTGGTAATTCAATCAGTTTATTTTCATCCAGCACAAGTACTGTATCTCTATTTCACTCCGTTCAGTGACTGCATCAGGTACCCTGAAGAGTCCTTCTCCTTTCAGATCCAAAACTGTTAATCTTTCACCATATTTATGTCTTACGTAAGCTCCCAATTCTGTACTGGAATAATGCACCAGGTTTCAAATTGTTAATTAAAAGTCTTGACAGTTCTTCTTATCATCTAGAAATAACAAAAATATTAACCTATGGAAAAATAAAAATTATATCATCAATATAGGTGAATTTTAGAGAATTAAAATGAAAGAATTAATCTAGAGCACTGATGTTGTTAGCTGCATTAAAAAAATCCTTAATTAGTAGACAATATTATTAACTATGCAGATTTTTCACTCGTAGCTTATTTAAGTGGCATTTCATCCAGTTGACCTGGTCACTGGCAAGTGCAAAATTACCTTTGGTGGATGGTTATAATTGTCATGGAATGAGATGAGCGTGCAATGTCAGGTAGTATATATTATACCACGTCACATCAGTAGAGAGCCTGCAATAGTTGCAAAAAAATGTTTTGGAAGCTCTTTATATTATGGTCTGTACTGTTTTAATCATATTCTCCAAAGTTGCCTCAACAGGTCAGTTGTCTGACCATTAATTTCAAACCATTTTGTGAAAGGAGTTTGAATTCTCTGTCAGACAGTTTAGATGCATCGATTTTTGATCTATAGAACTCTTCTCAGTAAAATTATGGTTTCTGTGGCAGCAATATCCTCTGGTCTATTAGGATTTCAAAGGTTCTGAGTTTGATTCCAAGCAGAGGTAATTGATTTTAGCTTTTCTTTACGATTTGATGCTGGGATAGTTACACTGGGTGACAAGTCAGTGCATTTAAGGTCTGCAGGGACAGGTCACAGTGCTAATTCACTTTGATTGTGTGATGCGTACAATAAATTGTAGAATATATTTAAGAAAATCTGTCCTTGCAGCAGAATGAATTTTTTCCAAACAACAAGTTACATTTGCGACCTGCAGCTGCTTGGCCCTATGTCATGTCGCTGGGACTTGTAATCTGTTGTGTGCCAACTTTTTATAGACCAGCAGCTATTTTCTGTCCTCCATGCAATGCAGACTTGCAACTGCCACTGATTTGTCATTTACTTTAAAACAATAGATTCATCAGGTCCAAAATAAAAGCAACTTTACTTTTAATTCTGGTATTAGCTATTATAGCTTTTATTAGAAACTGAATCATTGGATAATGCAGTGCTAGAGCTCTGATTGTCTTAGCCATCATGGTGTATGATGTACGTGTCACTAGTGTAACTGTACGTGTCATTGTTTTTACAAATCAGTAAAGGTCACAAAGAATTCTCGATATTTTGTAGGCGTTTTTAAAAAAACAATTATTCCACTCGCGTTTGTTGGATATGAGATGATTATAGCCAACTCGGCGCCTCATTGGCTATCTACCATCTCATATCCAAAGCGCACTTGTTGAATAATTGTTAAATATTTGTGACTGAAAATCCTTACTAAACATTTTGCAAAATTACAGTGTATGTTGTTTTCCTTGTCATTTCACAATGAGTAGCAGCAAATGGTATCATCTCAGTATTAATTTTCTGAAACCTTCAATTTAAAGATTATGATAGAATGACAAATGCTAGGCTCAGTGTGTTATACAAGGGTGCATTCATTTGATCTTATTTTGGAAGAGGAATACATTCAATAACAATTAACTGTGTCAAGAACTCATATTGTTGGTACTTATAGCAATGTAATTATTTTATTTTTATCCACAATATCGTATAAGTAGAACTGAAGGCCAGGGTCGACAAAGAAACTTGTCACCAATTAGTATTTTAAAGAATAATTATTACACATTTAAAGAGCATAAGGATCGAAAGCTGTTTATATTTGAGGAAATTTAATTGCACCTTCTAAGAAATTCAGGAACAATAAACTTTATCCTATTCTTGCTGAAAAAGGAAATGAACTCAAGGGTTTCTTTTCTGCTTTTAATAAGTAGCTACAATTTTTATCCTAGTGTCTCCTCTTTCTCATTTAAATTCAGTCTAAACTATTTCTTGTTGATGACCATGCACTCACAGTACAAATTATGATTGAGTGGCTGGTCATCTTATAAGGAGGTGGCTACTTATTGAATCAAACAACAATAGGTCCCTTCCTAGAAGATGGAGGTCCCAACACATCTACATTTTGGAACAGAACTCATAGCATGCAATTTAGAATCTACAATATGTGTAGTTTCATGGTGTCCTGCAGGGCTGTCATTAACTGGTGGGGGCTGGTGATTTCCCCCTGCAGCTACTATGAATGTGGCCCCTCGCCTACTTTCATAAGAAAATGGAAGAAAAAATAGAACCAAAAAGAATTCCCTAGCTGTTTTATTCCCTGCCTACTTGTTGTATTTACCCCTGCATAAACTTCAAATCTTAGTGACATCCCTGTTGTCATGTGCTTTGAGTACTACAGCAAACAAAAAGATTGAACATTAAAATACCTCAAATGTTTGCTACAGGGGGATAAAAACAATTGGAAATTTTAAAATCATCTGACATCCAAAACAGTAATTGTGGTTCTTCTTATGAGAGGGGATCATTCACAAGAGACTCCAGCTGTTGTGATTCAGTTGCAGAAATTTTCCTGTTTTTTTTTTGGTTGCTTGTGGGAGGTGGTCACCAATGAGAGGACTGGTACCAAATGGAGGCTTGAGTCACTAAGTACTGTTTACTACATGTATCACTGATGAAGTGTACCAGACTCTTAACTGTTGTTGTCAGTGAAACTGACATGACGCATTTAGGAAAATGATGTCATTATTGTGTACTGCTCAGACTGTACCTTAAGAAATACAGTGTTTTCAAATTATGGCTATGGGTGTATTTTAAGTAAGTGAACATGTCTGTGATCAGGTACATGGGGTTATTGCATGTAACATAATTATAAAGTGACAAATAATTTGATTTCTGCAGATCTGAAAAACAATCCCAGGAGGGTGTGCTTATTTGTAGTGAATGCTTATTTGAGGGGGAGATACTTACATGTATTTGAAGGGGTCGCTTATTTCATATTTAAGTATTTCAGCCTAAGATAGCATTTGTCTTTGTTTCAAACAGACAAACAAAACTAAGCAATGAAACTACAACATATTTTTCAATAAATACCCAAGTGTGTTTCGGTCATGTTCTTAGCTTGGAACTTTCCATTAAAACTATCCTTACTTAAATACATTACTTTCAGAGGAGCTGGTCGGTCATTAACATCTGATCGTGTGATGTCTCCAAATATTAGTTATTCTGCTGTGCCTGTAACGTTTAAACTGAAAGATTAAAGTCCGGTATACCATTTATTTAGCAAGGCAGGGTGTTTATTGAAGGTGGTTGCTTATATGAAGGGGAGGGCTGGAAGCTTAAAAGCACAGTACTATCCCATTTCTTCCCATGTACCAAACTTAGCTTTTTTTGACAGGATGTTGAGGATTCAAAATTAATGCACATAGTGTTATAGCAGACCTTCAAAAAACTTTGCATCATGCTTGGTTGAGTTCATTAACTAATACCACTAAACCTTCTCAAAATTACAGATCAATGAATATATTATTCCTTTTAAGTTTTGATTTGAGTGAAATTGGGAGCTTTTGGAGTTGCTTTCATTGCTGTTGGCTATAGATCAAGGACTGTGAGAAAGGAAGCATTTGATGTCAAATACAGGCTTACCTCTCCTGCCAGGTTCCATGCTGAGATAATCGTAAGAGGAATAAGCAGAAATGAACAGCAACAAATATATATAACAAGGAAACCCATGAGACATAGATCTTGCAACGACATCTTATAAAAAAATCTCCTTAAAAAATACCACCAACGAAATAAACCAAACAGTCCCTTAAATGTTTGACTAACCTTTGCGATGCCTTCATTGTGCAAAGACTGCATTTTTATTTATAGCCCTACAGGGGCGGATCTAGGGGGAGGGTGCAGGGGGTGCGCACCCCACCCTGAGATGACCTGCGGTTTTCTAATACAACTGGTATTCTGCAAAAAATAAAAAAAAACTATGTGGTTTATTGGTGTTGAAGTAGAGCAAGAGATGAGTGGATCCCCTCCTAAAAAAAGTCCTGGATCCACCCCTGCCCTAGAATGTTTGAGGCTAGAATGTACGTGGGCAAATATTACTTGTTTTGAGCTAATTGCCACAGGTTAAGCTCTGACACAAGTTTCACAGCAGGAAAGCTCAGTAAAGCAAGCGCGATCACTCAGCCTTTGCATTTTGGGTGATTGCTTACGGGAGGTTCAACTCTATAGGGTAATTACATGTAGTGCCTTGGGGCTGTATATCCAGCAAGGTGTTGATGTATTGACTATTGTTTTTATTGCCCAACTTTATTATCTCAGGAATTCCCTTTTGCCATAGTGAATTATGAATTGAGACTCAGCAGTTCAGCTGGGGAATTTGGGAGTTAATTTTTTTTGTCCAGGGACTTTTTCAAGTGTTGTTGGAAGCCCTTTTGATTTTTGATCTTTTTTTCGGCTGGCTTTTAATCTGGGGTACCCCCTGGGGCAATAAGATCATTATTACACCCTGAAGCTTAGCTCTTTCTCCTGGGTAGGGTGTTCCGCCGGTATTTATGGCTAGTGATAGGCCAGGTAATCTATCCATACCCATACATTAGGAAAAGGCATATCTTAAGGTCTCGGCTGATATACTTCCACTTCCGCAATTGAAATAACAGGTCATCAGTTTGAACGGTTATTCTATGCATTCCTATTCCAGATAAAGTCAATCGAATGCACCCTTACGTACATTTGGCTACTTCATTTCCGCTTTAAAGCTGAACGAGGAATAACAAAGAGCATGCTTGTCATTCAAAGAGGTGAAAATAAGTGGCCGGGAAAATATTCTAAAGTTAATAACCATGGAACGAGTACTAAACACGAGCTGCAGACACGAGTAAGCGCAGGGAGTGAGCTTTCTCATACCTCAACAACTTGGTCGAATTACATACCTTAACAACTTTCAAGTTCGAGTTCAAACTCAAATAACCATGGAATGAGTACTGTATATAACGGGAGCACACAGGAAGTGAGATTTTCCATACTTCAATCAAGCAACTCGGTCGTATGAAATACCATAACTAGGCACTTTCTATGAAGCATTCTATATGTAATATACAACTCTTACCTAAGGCTGCTGATCTGAGGAAGAAACGGTTTGATGAATTTCGTCTTAATATGTTGATTGCTCTATTTTTGCTTCTTTCACGGAATGCAATGAAATCTTCGCTAACTTCCAGTTCATTCCTGATCCCCTCGTTCCCAGGGCCTAGATTCTTCAGGTGATTGTTTAAAGCGCGAAGCCGGAAGTGATGGTTTTTATTTTATTTTGAACAATATTTATTCAGGGGTGCCCAGTTCAGTGAGGCTGGTTTGAATTGGGTCCTGATGAAAAGAAAAAAAATACAAAAGACAGTAACACTAACAGATAAAAAATGGAAGAACTATAAAGTATAGGAAAAGTATTGAAGGCTCAATTTGGCTTGGATCTAAGGTGCCTTTTGAGGCCAAACCTAGACTTCTTTAGATTATAATGGCTCCTCAGGGCCAGCGGAAGAGTTGCAGATCTAGCTAGTGGCAGACGGAGCAAATCTCTATAGCGCGTGTTATAAGAATGGAAATCACGCTAGTGGCTAAACTAAGTAAATATGCTGGAGCCAGGCCATGAAGGCTCTTAAAGACCAGCATGCACTTTAGATAGTCCCGGCGGGACTGGAGCGTAGGACAACCGAAAGTGTGGGATATCTGCGATTGTCAAACTGTGTAGCCTTCGATAATTCTGACGGCACGCCTATGTGGCTTATCCAAGTGCTCTCGGTCAGCCTTACTGCAGGAGTACCATACAACAGCGCAACAGTCGAATGCTGGTAGCCTGCGAACAGCAGACGTATTTCCAGTCGTCGCTTCTCTCCCTCCGAAAAATTTTTCGGAGGGAGAGAGGCGACGACCAGAAATACGTCTGCGGTTCGCAGGCTAGAATACTGGAAGTTTCATGGCGTTATTAAGTGTTAAATACGATTCACGACTCACGCGGAATGACCTTGCGCGCTTTACGAAGCATGCCGAGCTTTGCGGATATTTTGCGCCCGATGTAGTCTATGTGGTCATTCCACGAGAGGTATGGATCGAGCATAACGCCGACATACTTAAGATAGACTCGTGACAGGAGAGTGTCCCCTGCTCTGACTGTGAGACTATCAAAAAAAAGTGGAGCGAAAGAAGCAAGGCTGATTATAACCTGAGATCAGGCCCAATTTTTGCAGTTCTCATACATTTTCTCTTACGAAGTCTCTTTTCGTTTCGCCTTGCCCGCCGAATAGGACCGATATTACCAAGGACTCACAGAGCACAGAGAAAATTTCTCTGTTCTTGCTACCAACTGTACGCTTTAGTAGGCCCACCCGGTTTTGCTCTATTTACTATTACATCCACCCGATTCGACACTTACTTACTCACTTACTTACCGATACTTACTTACTTGTGCTATAGTTTGTGTCCTAGTGTGTTTGTTTGTTTGGCTTTTTTGTTGTTGTTTTTGAAGCGATCTGGGCTGGTTTTGCGATCTTGTCCTGTTTCTCTAAGTCCGTTTGACTTTCATATAGAGAACTCGAAATGCTGTGATCCGTGAATTTCCGATCTAGCATGACGCACTATCACTTAATTTTGAGGTCCCTGATTCGTGGTATTCGTGAAAAAAACCGAATCGAATTTAGCTGCTAATATATCTATTCATATAGTGACCCACGTTGTAACATGCCAAAGAATGATCTTGAACGCATTTTCTCAGGCTGGGCTGATGCGTTTCTAAGATTGTTTTAAAGCTTTACCCGCAATCTTGTCAACGCTCAGAAAAAACATGAACTGAAACCGGACGAGAGCTGACACTAACTGATCGTAATCCTGGAGATAATGTTCTGCAATAATGGATGTTAGATACATGATTCGTGATATGAAGGGAAGTAGGGTCCTTATTCGTGACTGGGACCTCCATTCATTGGCTAATTGAGGGATTAACTAGACTTGTTTAGACACTTATTTAATGTATAAATTAAATTGAAACAGAGATCTTTATTTACAAAAATGTCAAATTAGTATATTTACAGTGGTCAATCTTTTCACGTTATAAAGTTTCAAACTGATTACAGTTTTTCTAATTTGCTTCTTAATTAATAGAATAGAGTACTTTATTCAACTTTATTTTAGCAAAAATCACTAGGAAACTGGAGCATGCATGAGATAAAGATGTCTGTAGCACAAAGTATTATTAATAGTGTTTTCAACTAAGGGGTAAAGCGCACTGTTCATTTGTCAGAATTGACCGGCAGCCAGACCGCTCCCGTGGTAGTGAGGAAAAGGTAAGGTAAAGGAGCACACGAGCCAAAGGCCCACACGGCCGGAGGTTATACCGGTTTGCTTGGCATGAAGCAAGCCTAGAGGTATTGCTACTCCCCCCTGGACGGGATCCTAGTCCATCGCAGGGTTATAAATATCATGGTGTTGAAATAGATCAATCATTAACTTGGAGAGATCATGTAGAAAAAATTGCTAAGAAAGCTTCTGGAGAGATTGGAGTTCTGAGACACGTAAGGCATCTCATACCTTATCATACACTAATTACGATGTTCAAATCCATTGTACTATCGTATTTCGATTATTGTAGTATAGTGTGGGGGAGCTGTGGGGAAGGGATGCGTAACAGACTCCAGACCCTCCAAAACAGAGCTGCCAGAGTGGTAACTTCGTCTAGTTACGATAGGCGATCAGTTGAGATACTGGATGAACTTTGGTGGGATAATCTTGAGACACGAAGGACAAGGCAATTAGCCACAATAATGTATAAATTGAAAAATCACATTGCACCAGATCATTTGGCTCAAATTTTAATAGTACAAACTCTATGTACTCCTATAATCTAAGGAACTCAAAACATAATTTGTTTGTACCAAGACTGTATACTGAGGCTGAAAAAAAAAACAGCTTCCACTATAGAAGGGCGGTTCTCTCGAATAGTCTATAAAACACTGTTAAAGGACACACAAGCTTGAAATTATTTCTCTCGCATTTGTAATTTTAGAACCATTTTAATAACTATACTTATCTAATGTTATTTTATTGCATGATTTTTGCACGGCTCTCTGGAAGAGCATTTTTATCAATGAGATTCCGTGATTAAATAAAGATGATGATGATGATGATGATGATGACCCCCCAGCAGTATGTCGCCGGTACCCATTATACATCTGGGCGAAGAGAGACAAAGTGGAGTAAAATTCCTTGGCTAAGGAAACAACGCGACGGGCGAGGCGTAAACCCCGAACCTCCAGATCCAGAGTTCGAGGTGTTCACCGCTCAGCCACACACGCCTCCAGTGGTAATGAGAACTACACTTTTAACTGAAAATGTCCAGCCTGAGATGAGTCCATTTGTGAATAATATGCATCGGTTGATATGTATTAATTTTAGCCAAAACTCCTTTAAAAAGCCTATTTCAATTACGAAATAACCGGTCCGGCGCCCTAACACTAGTACATTTCAATTTATTAGTTAATACACTATAGCAAATTATAAAAAGACTCTCACTAAGTAACTACTTCTACTATAACCTATATATATGACTTGATGTACCAAAATAGAGGCAGTGGCCTTGGTAATATTGTAACATACAATGGTAAGAAAAATACTCTGATAAATTACTTCTACTATATTGAAATACTTACACAGTATGATAAGGAATTGGTGTTCCCCAGCGACGAGGCGTAATTAGAGGCTTTTGTATTCGCAAGCTAGTTAAGGATTGCTGTCATTCAGAAATTAGTCTTAAACATTAATAACTTGTCAATGAAAGAGTTATTCGAGGCTGAAAATATTTACAGATTGATAAAAGCGCACCAGAAACAGGAACAATTCTTAAAGAACTCGATTAGAAACGTCTTTGACAAAGTTCTGTGGTAAGGAATATCTTTAAAAAGGATTGATCCTATACGAACAAATTCTACTCAGTATGGAACCTGACACTGAATATTTTCAAAGACTGCAGGCAAGGAACAGCTGGAGCAAAAATTGTTCTTAACCTCTAAATGTTAATGAAATTGCTAGAAAAAAATTCTTGAACTGTATACTGACAGACGTTAAAACCGAGTGTTCACACGCTACAGTCACAGTCACATCATCCGCGGCATGACTCAAAGAGAGAGAAACTAGGTAATCATTAGTACGCGTATTTTCCAAGGATTTTTACAACAACAGGTTCAAATGGTGGAGTTTTTACAGGGGACTGCAGGCAAGGTGCTGGCCCTAAAAACCAAGTTCTATTAACAAAACTACAGTAATTTATCTAAGAAATTGAGGGGGCTGCATGAACTTTTTAGGCAGAAAATCTTTTGTTATGAATACTTAGTCTATTAAAACGGCTAATTGTACCGTCATAAGAAAATTGACGGATTAAAAACTGTACATGTGAAAAAATGGACCTCTTATTTCTTCCAACATCTTTGAAAGTGAGGTGCCACAGTGAAGGTGAAATGTTCCACTGAAATGTCTTCCATTTCATAACGCGAGTTAGAAACTCTTGAATCGCAGTATAATCAGTCATCTTTACCTCCTTTATGTGGAATAAGGCTAACATAGTGAAGCTCGAACACGTGACCCAGCACAAGCCGGTTGCTACCAGTAACATCAAACTCTGGGCAGATCATTACGTCATGCCGATGCTGCAGACTGCTGATCACGTAGATGGACGTTTGAAAACAGTTTGCCGCGCCTTGTAGAATCACGTGATCACCCCATGTACCATCTACCATCATACTTGTGAGGTAAGCATCCCAAGATTTATATCCATCAACAAAATGAAACAGTTCTGTCCCATCCGGCTGTAAGAAAGAAAGAAAATACTGTAGTTAATAGAGAAAATGTAGAGTACTTTTGTAGAAGGTATTTATTTAGACAGCCACGAAGTCTGTTCTCTCTGAGGCCGACCCCGCTGGTATCAGCACTAGTATGGTGTACACTGTTTTAGGAGTAAAGTATTAAAACAGAGAATTGTTCACCTTAGTAGTATAGGACGGACCAGGTAGACGTCTTTTTTAAAGTGGAATATATTACAGCTGATTTCAGTGCTGTGTATACACCCTGATTTTTAGACATGATTCGACGGTCATGATTCGACCGTCATGATTCGACCGAGAGGTTACCAAGCAGTACAGTATTTTACCTTGAATATCCTACAGGAATCAAAGCACACAATCTGAAACTTACTTTAATAATAGCTAGAATGTTTCTCTTGTAATTCAGAAAAAGCGGACTGTGATCCATGATTTGTTCTCCTTTTCAGACAACAGCCTCTCATACAAGTCACGCAATCTAATCGCAATACATGTAATCGGGCGTGTGGACGTCTCGATCAATAAGTTTTTCGGCTCTTTTCTCAACTTTCTTTGGGCTTCTACCTTGATCTTAAAGAAATATCATATTTTACCCTTTTTCAATAAAAACAGGTGTTGCTTTCTTTTATGTTTGGTTTTCTTTACTTGTGCTCACTAGGGTCATAGGTCGAGGATCGAACATTCTGATATTTGTCAATGGTCAACAAAACAAAACTTTCAAACTCTCCAGCAAATTATTTCACATCGGCAGACTGATCAATTTATCTGTTGATTTCTTTCTGCATTTCTTCTGTATTTTTTAACCCTGCAGAAGCTAAGTAAGGACGAAAAAGTACCAACTTGAAGAAATACAAATTTGCCTCCCTGTTAACTAAATTTGCATCACTGTTACATGTAAATTGCGGGTGGTATTCACCAACGGCAAACTACCGAAACCTTGTCAAACGGAAAAAGACTAAACGATAAACCATCGGACTATTTCGCTTTTCGCCGTATTGATAATATTTCGTCCATTATGAAATCTCCTACAGAGACACATTCGAATTCGGCAATCGAACTCCAGGTTTATCACCTGATAACATGTTATCATAATTTCTGTATCATGTCGCTGCTTTCCAGGCAACAAAGCTTTCCTCTCCAGGTAAAACGCATTTGTCGGGATTCTAGCTTCGTTACACTTATGTCCTTTAGTGCTAAGTTTTCCTTGCCGGCCAGATTTTTCTCTCACTGTTTCGGATCCCACGGAAGAACTGCAACCGTTTACGTACTGCGAAGCGATACGTCACGTGATTAGTGTCGAATCATGACAGGTCGAATCATGACCGTCGAATCATGTCTGAAAATCCGGGTGTATACATAGGAATGAAATCAGCTGTAACGTCGATGACGTCTTTATCTCCTTTGCGCGCCAAGAATCAGTGAACCGGAACCAGAACAATAAAGCTATGATCATACTACACCAGATAAGCTTTGGTGACGACACGAAAAGCCATCCAGTAAAGTGTGAACATCTATCCGATATGTGACTCTCCACTTAAAAGATCGGCGCGGCACAGCTTCTCTCCGTTTAACAGAAATCGCGCCGAAATCACCGTTCTTATGTGTGAACTGAAACCCCATCCAGTATGATTCTCGTGCCCGCGAAAAAACTATACGGTATAGTGTGAAGACAGATCAAGTTGTCTGCAATGGACAATGAAGGCGTCATGGCTCAGAGGTGTCTTCATGACCAAATAAAAACATGACGCACATAATTTAGAATGATCTACGGCATCATTCTCACAAAATAAGGACAAGATCCCAACAAGTTACATCATCAATATAAGAATAATTGGATATACTAAATACTACATAAAAATAGCTCGTGACGTTATCTTGAAGAGATTCCACCGCATTTTATTCCTGAGATAAAGATGTCATGTCATCACAGTAATAAGATTCGACTACAAAAAGGGGTCTAACCTGTGTGACCTACACTACACTCCTTAAAAATGTCAAAAAACAACAGTTAAGAACGGCAGGGACCAACACTTTTAGGGAGGTGGAGTAGGTTTTAGGGAGGTGTCCGTTACACGTGTAAGAGAGAGAGAGAGAGAGAGAGAGAGAGAGCCATAAGAACGGGCACTTTTGTAACGAAAAAAGGGCACTTTTGTAACGGGATAGGGACCTTTTGTAACCAAGGTAGGGAACTTTTGTAACCAAGGGCACTTTTGTAACGTCACTAGGGCACTTTTGTAACGACAACAGGGAACTTTTGTAACGTTATAGGGAACTTTTGTAACGAGTGGGGCACTTTTGTAACAATCTGGCACTTTTGTAACTAACGATTTTTTTTAAAGAAAAACGTTCAGCGATTGTAGTAATCAAAGATTTCCCTGCCCTTTTACATACTTCAACTAGTAAAATAACTACCCTTTCATATACCTGAAGCCTAGAAAAGGTAGCCCTTTCGGGCGGTCAGCTTCCTCGTTTTGGCCATTTTAGTGAGTACCCCCAGGGTAGGGGTATAGGACTTGTTTACTGTGTGATCTTTATTTAGTTGTATTTTAAGGACAGGAATAATTTAACAAAGTCCTTTTTCACAGGAAAACTCATAAGAAGAAAATTCAATTTAGTTACCGTTGTTGATATACCTGGAAGAATATAACACAATCCTTTATCTAAAAATAACATGAGCCATTACAAAGTCACTGATGTTAATATTAATGAAAATGAATAAGGGACAACATGATGCTGACTAGATATGAGAAACGAGCTGGTGTTATCGGTTGTCCATATTCTATAAAATGCGCCATGCTTAAAGTAAAGAAGTCTGTGAACATTTTTTTTTCAAACGCAACGCAAAATACATAAACTATCTTACATTTTCAGGTACTCCTTTGACCCCGCGGCTACAAAAAGTGATTTTCTTTAGTCCCACAGCCAAAAATGTTTTGTCTAAATGTCGAGTCGCTATTACGGGGTTAAAATGCGGCCACTTTAACGAAAGTGAAGAAAGAGCTTAAAAACAGCCAACAATCTCCGTAGACAAAACACCTTGATGGGACGTCACCAAATACTATTTTTGCTCCCCGCAAATACGGTCCGAAACCCGCTTTACGGACACCCACTTGATACGGACACCTTGTATTACGGAGTACAGTTTTCTTTGTCCCAGGGAAAGAAAGCCGTTACATTTTCTCTAAATTCAATCCTTTTAATACCGACACCCGTTAATGCGGACAACAGACACTTATTTCCTGCCTAATCAACGTATTCTCATAGAGAGCCAAACTCGCTAATGTGAATACTTCAATATCAACTGTGTGCAGTAATAGACCTCTCCTTTTTGAAGGTAAAAAGTTCTTCAGTTGATCATGACAGCATGTCGATGTTCCCAGCGCTACAATACACCAGATAGGATGGTTTTTGACGTCACCGATTGTAGGCATCAAACGAATTATGCAGAGAAGGGTTTTGATAGAGTAATATATAAACGAGCGATTTTTAAGTGTTTCTGTGGACTTGAGCCGCGTTATGACGGCTTTGAAGGCTTTGAAGGTAAGAGAAGTTTAATTTGACGAAGCTTATGTCCTCTTATATTTCTTTGGTATTTTTTTTCTAGTAAAAAGAGGTTTTTTGACTTTAATAACATGAGCCGCTTAATAAGGACTCCTCGTTTATAGGTACACTTTCTGTGGTCCCTTCAGTGTCCCTGTTAACGGGGTTGGCTGCAACAACAACGACGAACAAGGTAAATGTTATAGCCTCGACCTTCGGCTTGGCCTATAACACTTACCTCGGCCATTATTATTCTGCATATCACAAAAACCTCAGCAAATAATTGTTCAGCCTGAGTACAGCCGCCCCCACCCCTCAGAAAAAATTGCAGGGGAGGGGGCGGATGTACACAGGCTAATTTAATTGTTGACGGTGGTTCATGGCGCTGTTCATAGGTACAGTACAATACTACCACAGGTTGTTTTAATTAGTAACAGTTTTGAAAAGGACTCTGTCATCACTGATTTAGATATGATTAACATTAACTTTACGGCTTAACAGGATAAAACAGCAAATTATTGGCAGAAAATAATTTTACAACACTAATGGGTGCAGAAGCCTTTGAAAGGTGTTATCCGCCGCAGATCCTGAATGGCTCACTAACCAGTCCTATTCAGATTGCGCTTGGCAGTTTTTTGTTGCTTAAAAAAGACGCAACTTTGTGGTTTTCCTCTGAAAACACTTAATTTTATAAGAAATGTTTCAGACTCGGCAGAATCATATTTCTTTTGTTCCAATCACCGTTTTTTGTAGGCATATATTTTGTAGCTAGTTTGTTGCTATTTAATAGCACAATCTACCCAGACTTGCAGATAACCAAGAATTTTGAACTCGATCGTTTTTTAGCAATGCAAGTTATGTGATTGTTCGTGGGAATATCACCCCTTTCATAATTTTAAAGCGACGTACGTAGTCTGATAGGTAGCTTGTGTATGAGAGCCCGAAGTGTAATATCGTCAACGTCCGAATCAAGTAGGGCGTGGTAACAGTCTTCAGTTGGTTGCAGGTTTGAAAATGACTTTGCATTTCCCTGGAATGCGCCAGTATTCTTTGATAGCTTGAATTCAGTCAGTCAACTTAATTGCACGAAAATTAGTCTGTTAAACAGTATTTGGACTTCTGATCAACACCCTACCCATAGGCCCGCCGCTGCGGAGCCTCTCTCAGTAGAAGTGGATATGAGATGCCCAACCTGATATCCCATTCAGAGCAAATAATAGTGTTTCTGTTCCCTTGCTAAAAATACATAACTAAAAAAATACAGAAGAGATTAATATTTAGTGCATATTACATAACGCAATATACAAATTGCGAGCGTTCAATCAAGCATTAATGCACGCGTTTTTGGGCGGGTCCAAAACTTCGACAAGTGATCGGGAAAGTTTAGTGCCAGCGATCTATTGTTTTAAGCCTAGCTACTAATAAAAATTGTTGTCAAAGATAACTATACACATTGAAAACCACATAGTTGTGAAGTAGGTCATTAGGTGGTGCCGTGAACTTTAAATCACCTATGAATACTCGACTTTATTAACACATCAGTCGACTATAGAACGAGTAAAGGTGGATGTCATCGGGAGCTCCTTTCGATTAGGATCTTAGTTAACCCCCGATCCATGCTCTAAAAGACATCAAGTCAAACAGAACGCTTGTTTCGCTTTTGAGCTGAAAGAACGAGGAGTACTACACACGTGGAGCTCTTGTTTCCCTCCAGGGTTTAAAGAACGACGAATATTACTCTTAGCCAGTAATAATACAGGATGCCATTTTGAATTTGTTCTTCATTAAATTAGTTTCTGCGTACCACCTAGCCGGCTGGGGAGAGTATTGTTGAAGTGGCAGGGTATTCCGCTGTAACGTCCAAAGCTAGGACAGTCTTGTTATGACTATTTTGGGCGCGCGATGTCAGAGAGTATAGAAATATGTAGAAGGGAAAGCATTACCAACGAAAAAAGTGGATGTCATCGGGAGGTCCCTTCGCAGCTCAATGATCGCCGGATCCTTTCACAACTTGCCAAATACACTATCTTGAACCTTAGAATACTGAACAAACATACCTGTCTCTTTTACGTTTCAGGGAGCTTCTGGGGGAAAATGACTGAGTTATCCAGCTCTAGACTGCTTTACGCTACCGCGCGACAAACATTTTAGACAAAACTCAAGGCAGTTTTCAAAAAAGTGTTATTTTATTCAAATCCGTTAAAAAAGCGTCGTTGATTCGGTTATTAAATGTGGCATGTTTCTTGGTTGTAGCTAGAAGAGGAAATCGGCGTGAACGTCTTTTTGTTGATCAATGGTCTATAAAGACAACTCAAAGCACTGTTTCAGAGAAAGGAATGTTTAGTTGTTCCGCACTAACATTGTGCTTCAATGTGTTATCCAGCGATTAATTGCTGTGAGTGATTGTTACGCACAATCTTCGAAAAAATAGCTGTGTTGTGATCCATAAGGTAAGAGCGAATTTCTTCATGTTGTTAAGGATACAACTGATGAATTTATATCTGTTAAATACCCCCGCAGTAAGACAAACTAGTTCATCAGTTCATAAGGTTATCTTGGGTTTGTGTTTCAAACATTTTCCGTAGCTGTAACTCCCTTCCCTTAAAAGGAATGGACGAGTGTTTTACGTCACTTGTTGCTGTCTTAATAGCCTTTAATTTGACAACAATATTGTTTATTATCTCTCAAAAAAAATATCCCATTAACAGCGTCGGAACATCTAGCAAATAGGGAACTTTTGTAACGTTGCCGTTTTTCGCACATTGATAACTTAAAAAATTTATTAAAAAATGAAAGAGCGTATTTTCTCCTTACTTTCTGCCTTGGTATATTGCCTAATGATTGTTCTTCCTCATACTTCAGTTTGAGCTAATTTGGTCAAGTATAACTGATGAAATTGATTCTTCAAACTTGCAAAACAAAAAATGGCCTTTTTCCGATCTTTGATTCTTGTCATCGACATGAAGAGTCATATACTTACGCGGCAGATTTTTTCTAGCTTTTATAACTCAAATTTCAAGTAATGTGGTAATCAAGAGAATCATGTGACGTATAAATGGTAAAGTAATAGCTCCATTTTGACCAAGAAATGGGGTTTTTAGTCTTTAAATTGGCTGCTACCACAACATAGGGCGCATTTGTAACCTCCTGGGTATATATGGGGGCGTAGCTCATAAATATTAAATTAGAATTTGGTGACCACTAACATTCATTGGGAACACGTGTTAAAGTACGTTTCTGACCTTGAAAGAATTTGCAGCAAACAGAATTGTTGAAGCTATCTTTATTAGTGAAAAGTGTTACAAAAGTGCCCTACTTTTCTTCTAGAGAGAGAGAGAGAGAGAGAGAGAGAGAGAGAGAGAGAGAGGAGGGAAGGGATGTTTACTGTTAAAATAATGTGAGTTTGGAAATTCTGACTTTTAAACCAGTATGTAGTCATATCCTGTTCACACAAAACTGGTGTTGGTCGACATTTCAAGTTCAGCAATATACCGTACAGTTAAAAAATAAATTAGGACATGAGCATGACGATCGGGCCGACAAAAACAGGTAAAAAAATTTCTCCGTATCCATTTATGCCTCCGACTCGAAAGTAACTTGGGAAAAGAATGAGTGTTCTCTCAAACTTTATCATAATGCTTAATTTAACATAAGTCGACGAATTGTCTTAGATTTGAGTTCTTAATTACTGTATCGAAGCCCGAAAACAATAATTCACTGTAGGGGGTTCGGTGCCCTCCACAAAACGTCGCATACGGACGTTTTGCGTCGCAGTCGTCCAGTGAACGACGAAGCAACGTACAAACAAGCGTGATGCTCATGCAGAGCTCATGTTTTGCTCATAAAGGGTGGATTTATTTGCAGCAAACCCGTAAAGCCATCACATTCAATCGCAGGAATTTGGGCCCCCTCCACACGTATCCAGATATATATTTTTTGAAATCGGATATTTATTTGTCCATTTTAGCCTTCCGTCCACACGTGATCGGCATTTTCGGGCGCCGAAGAAGCAGGTTTTCACAAATGTTCCCAAGAGTGGAGATTTTAGAAAAGGACGTGCGGATGGACGAATACAGAGGACTTAGAATACAACATTGCGCATGCTCTGTAAATGGATGCTATTCCTATTTCAATCATTTTAGCGTTTTTATGTGGATGGGAGAAAAAGATTCAAATACGCTTCGTGTGGAAGCGTATTTCGGACACGTGTGGACAGGGCCTTATTGTTTTTAACTTTAAGAGGAATTAAAACAATGTAGCGGGCAAATGCCACGGCTATACGCGTATACTGCAAGTGTGTGCACCCTAATAAGGTAATAAGACACTTACCAGCCTGGGGTTTTCCCGAAGGTGTTGAACAATAGTTCGGCGTAACTCATCATGGGACATTTGAATTCCTTTGATAAGGTCAAGCTGCTCTGAAAGAGCAAAAAACATGCAGTTCCCCCCTCCTTGATTGTCAGATATCGCAAACCCTTTTTCCAACGCAGTCCTCTTTAAAGCTTGCGAAAGCTCAGTTTTGCTGGACTCTGTGCGTGCTTCCAGCAGAATTTGTTGAAGCGTACGGAAAATGAGTTCACCTAAAAGAGGAAGATGAAAAAGACAAAATAAGATAGAGGTTATTTCACGCCAGTTTTATAGGAGATGATGATAATGATAATGATAATGATAAAGAATTTGTATAGTGATAGAACCATAAAATATTCAAAAGCGCTTAACATTAAGTTATAGATCAAAAATTCCTAAAAAGCTAATAATAACAACAACAATAACCAAAAAAAATCTATGCTACGCGAAAATCTGAAAAGTCTAAAATTCTACACAAAATTAAAACTAAAATGTTCAAAGCACTAAACTTTCGAGTCATTCTAGTAGATTATAAGCTTTCCTATAAAGAAATCTTTTAAGATGCTTTTTAAAAATGGCGCGGCTCCTACTTGTTCTTTTAGTTAATGGCAGCGAGTTCCATAAAACAGGTGCAGCACAGTACACTGGTCTATAGCTTACGACAGTCGACAATTTCAAAAAAACTACTGTGGTTTTAAAAGAACAAAGTAACTTCACTCTACCACAAAAATATATTTTGGCTTTGGTTTAATTGGCAAAGGAAACAATGACATCACCTTCTATCGGTCCTGTTACAGCATCTTTTTCAAAACCATTCCGTGGGACGTCATCTTCTTGGGTTGTTTCAACACCTGCAAAGTTTAAAATTAGTAGCGAATTTAAATGGCTTGGCCTGTAAGCGGGAGAGGGAAACAGTTATTTTGCGTCAGTTTACTCGGAGATGCTACACTAAACACTGAAAAGCTAAAAGCATCCGAATAATCGAAAGCACCCTTGTTCAACAAAAGAAAATAGCCGCACTCTACTGCAAAATAAATTTTGTCTTTGTTCTAATTGACAAAGCAAACAATTACAATACCTGCCAACGGTCCCGTGGCAGCAACTTTTTCACAGTCGTTCGGTGGAACGTCACCTTCTTTGGTTTTTTCAAGACCTGTAAGTTAGAAAAAGAGTTGATTACAACAAAAAAATGTCACTCTTAAAAAAAGGAAGATTCCAACCTTAAAAGCCCTCCATTCATTTTTTGTTATAAGTTATAACCCAAAAGTTTGGCTGGGCTTTTTTGGTTACTTTCTGTTTATATACAAGAGAATCCCACCATTGCTGCTGCAGATTAATAGAAATCAGATGACTTTGATGTATCGCAATGTTATAGATTTTAATTTTCATGTACCGTTAACTCCTTCAAGTGTAGCTAACATTTTATAAAATTATACATAAAAGTTTTAAAGAATGGAATTGATAAGCCGGTAAAAAAGATCTTGATTATTAAATAAATTCTCCTAATCAGTAACACAAGATATGTATGGAGAACAGGGTGGAGAGTGTGAATGCTAAAATTAAGGTTAAAAAGGTTAACGACAATATTTCTACAGCGCTGCACACAGACCACGAAACATAATGTAGTAAAAATGTATTTATACACCCGCAATTGCAGAAGCCATGGACATACAGCGATGAAAGATGAAGGTCAAATGAAGAATAATTCTGTTAAGATATGCATTTTAACATTTTCAAGTACTAATTGTTATTATTATTGTCACTTTTCTATCGGTAAATTTGATTTCTTACCATAGACCATCTTCCACATCCTGTTAACAAGGGCTTGGCACTGTCCCTCCCAACTGAATCTTTCATCATAACTTCTTCGCAGTCTTTGGATTTCCTCAAGCCGCTGTGTCCTTGATTTTTGACGGATGGCTGCAATTGCCTTTGCCCATTCCTTGGGGTCATCAGAGTCGATCACAAATGACTCACCCATTGGAAGACCACCCAGTGCTTTTCCAAATCCAGAGTTTCCACTAACTAGAATGGGAAGACCAGCTGACATGGCCTCCAATGCTGTCAAACCAAACCCCTCAGTTCTTGATGGCATGATGGCCAGATCAACTTCACAAAACAACTCTCTCAATCTTTTTTTGTCTTTCACAAATGATCTGACAATCAGCTGGTTCTTTGAAATGCCCGTTTGGAGTAAGATTTCTGCGACTTCATCCTGCTTTCCATCGGAAGCACCAACGAAAACAAGACTGTAAGTACTGTCCTTCAATTCAACTATGGATTGAGCGGCAATGTCGTATCCTTTAAGAGTAAAGTCTTCCAAATCACCGCGACCAAAGGTCAATACTCTGAAATTTACATCATCTTGTGCAGCGTGTTCAATATATGAAAAGTCTGCAAAGGAACCTGGTATTAATTGAAAGATGTCTCGATGAGATGAACGCAACTTGCACGCGATCGCTTCTTTTAACTTGGGTCCAACGGCTACAACGAGATCTGCAATTTGACAAAGGTCAACTTCAGCTCTGTTCTTCCCTTCTCCCTTGGCAATGGCGCTTGGATAGTTCTTATGCATCGCAAGCTCTTCAGGCTCAGTGTGAACAACCTGCACCCACTTGCAGCAATGAGACTTTCTGATAATTTGCGCTTGTCTGCCAAGCTTAGCTCCATGGCCGATCACAACCTGGATGTCAAGGTCATCTGGTGGAAAACTCAACCAGTCAAGAGGATCACTGAAGGCAGGAAGGCGCCCTGCTTCCCGGATGGAAATGTTGTGACTTTTGGCAGCTCTCTTATCCTCTTCGCCACACTCAAATTCAGGTACAAGTATGGTGACTTCTACGTGTGGGTCTTTTGCCAAATGTATGGCAAGAGTTCTGTTTATTGTTGACAAGCCACCCTTAGATGACCCCCACTCGTTCGCCAGGAGAGTAACTTTCAGTACCAGACACTCTGGACGAGCGTGTGCAGTATCTGATGATGATATTGGAGTACACGCTTCCTCCATAGCAACCAAAATTGCACACTATTTAAAAATATAAATTTTTACATCTGGGTGTTTCTACCTTTTTAAACGAAAGTTTGCAAAACATGTTAACAAGAGGTTAGATGCTATAAGCTAATTGCTCAACCGCAAAGCAAAACAGCACATTAAAAAAGACTTGAGAAAAAGTTATATGCCCACTGCTATGCCTACAAGTCCATAACAAATAGTAACACATGGTAGCCAATAGACCTTATCAACTTACTTGACATTAAGTACCAATGTTCAACAAAGCCTTCTCTTACACTGCAGAGAAGCCCGTGGTAGGATAAATGAAGGCATACGTTGTACATCATACTATAACCTAGCAAAGCACATGCATAGACTTTGTTGAAACCTTTTTAGTTTAAATAGATTGCTACTCTGTTAAGGACATAATTTTTAGTAGTATGTGGACTCGATTGACACGTACTATGCTAACAGCACTGCTAGAGATCGCATTTCACTACTACCTACCTTACTTTCTATTTGTGAGAACCACTGTTCTTGTCCCGTAACCGTGAGTACCTCCTCTGCAGGTTTCTTCTTGCAAATCAGAGGATCGCCTTGTCGTAACTCAAGGAGGTGAAGACAATCTTCATGGGAACATGCAATCTGATTATGGCTTGAGCATTCCTCCCGCTGACAATACGGACAGGCGACCCGAATATGATACTGCAATCCACCTTTATAGAGATCACGTGACAAAGCTTGCAAAGTTGCCTCCACAAACTCACGAACCTGCACTGCCACCTCACGTGTGCCGTCTACAGAGATCGGTTGGTTTCTTTGCTTGATAAAGAACTTAATGAACTGCTTCTTACAAATAAGAACGAAATCATGGACAATTTGCTTCCCAATAACAAACCACGCTCCATTTTGATACAGGGTAGGGGGCTGAGTTGGACCAACCTCAGAACACCAACGGATAGACCGAGAAACAAGCCGAGTGAACAAACCAAAGGGAACAGAACCGCTGACGAAGTAAACAAATAAGGGACAAGGGTCGAGGGTTGTGGACGCCATGGAACAAAGAGAATCAGGCGGCGTTTTGAGTTGAGATGGAACAAAGTATTTTTCCCCTGTCTTTGAAGATGAAAATTTTGCAATCAATCCAAATTGTTCCATCAAATCCAGAATGTTTTTCCTGGCAACACCCTTCAGGAGAAAGTTGGAAAACACAAGATCAACCAGTTCCATGGAGAGAACACCGCTTTCTTTAACTTCCTTCCAGTGCTTGGCAACCTTAGGAACCTAAGACGGAATAAGGCGAGGGACAATAACAAAAAGTTTTTAAAATAGTTTTATTGTAGGAGCATTTTAAACTAGTTAATTGTTTTATTGGAAATTGTTGGTTATTTCATTTAATATTTTAATTAAACAAAAAAAGAAAAAGATCTAGAGTTTTTGTGTGTGGATGCATACAAAATGAAAGTTACGTAGCCAGCCCAGAAAGTACTACTGTGTGAATAAAAGTAAAGAGCATAGCCTTCTAAGCATTCCTCCGTTTGATTCGTCAGACAATCCTTTTCAATCCTGTGGGAAGATTTACGAAGTCAAGTTTTCTTTTCTTTACAACGCGGGCTAAGGGAAAACAATGGAAATGTAGTTGTTATGGTGGATGGAAACAACAGAAGTGTGGAAAAGAAAAAAAGAGATGCGGGAAAGTGAAAAAATAGGTTTTAAGTGGTAGAAAATATTCACGACTTGCGCACCAGGAATCAATAAACCTCAACAACTTGTTTAAGAATGAAAGCGGTATGAAATGTAACTTGCATAACTACGTCACGAATTAGTGAGTTTTAAGTCAAGGCCAGTTAGCGCTTATTCCCTCGACCACCTGAATCAACCAATGAATACTTTCCCTAGCTGGTTCTTGCATGTAGGCAACCAACAAAAAGTAAAACCTTCATCTACCAAGAAATAACTGGAAAACCTGTCCAACGAGTTAAAAATAACACACGACCTTATCTTAGGGGCTGTTTACATGGAAGTGGGGGACCCCAGGCAGGTGAGGTAACCCGCTTAGGTGGGGTAACCCGCCTGTCCACATAATGTCTCATTTTAATTTGATCACGTACACATGGTAGGTTGGGTGACCAGCAGCGGGTTACCTCACCTACCTGGGGTCCCCCACACCTCCATGTAAACCGGTCTTTAAAGAGATTCAACCGCATTTTATTCATGAGATAAAGACAAAAGGGTTATGGTGTCATCAGTGTTTATGTATTCCAGCGAAGATTCCACCGCAAAAAAGGGTGATTCTATGCCTAATATACTACTGGGGGTAGACTAAGAGTGGCCCCTTATTTTCCCCTGGGATATTTGAGCGATTAAAATACAGGAGCGTTTGTCACCTTCCTCGAGGGTGACAAATTTCACGCGCGCTCGCCTAATTCGCTCGCTCCACTGTCCCTGAGGAAGAGACTACTTGTAATCTAGTTGGAGAGGGTTGCGTAACGAGCCAAAAGGAAGTCAGCGTAGGAGACAATACTGCTTGGTACAAGCTAAACTTCTTCGTTTTTTTGTGTAGGTTGAGCAGTGTTATAAATTTTTCGCAATTCGCTTATCGCGTGCATCAGTGAGAAGTCAGGTTTCCTTTCTATATACAATATGTATTTTCACCCTGTTTGGTTGTCCGATTCCTTTGAGCCTACATAAAAGGTAAATTGCAGGTAAATTGGTTATAAGCTCCTCTTATTTTTAGCGGGTGCCTCGTGGTGTCACCTGAAGTCCTTATAAATTGAAACAAGAATCCTCTTGGGATATTACAACGTTCAAATAAGAAAGTGCAGTGAAATGTTTCATTGTAATGTTCACTCATAGTGACGTCAGTATAGCGGGTTGATTACAGGGACGACTGCTGACCAGGCGTTAGTACTAATTCAGTTGTTATAGGTTTGTTATAAGATTTGATTTCAGAATTACATCGCCTACCCTAACTGGTTTACACTGGGAAAATATTAAACAGCAGCCCAATCCACTACGATTTTGCAGTTTACAAATATTTGAGGAACAGTTAACATTTTCAAAAAGATAGCGGGCAATGCACTTGATATAGTTATTTTTATTAGCTACAGCACGGTTGGAAACCTGTGATGTCAGCCAAAATGTGGACCATTATAAACCTTGCAAGTTTTAAAACACCTTTAAAATTCATTTCTTACCATTTTCGTAAAATCTGGAATAGTGATCAGCTGCCCGAACAAGTTTATCAGCCACTGGGTACTCAAGATGACTGTGCTACGGTGCTTGATAATGATCCCCAGGTCATGATAGAAATTCACCATGGTGGTAAACTCTTTCTTATCATCGATGAAGCACTTCTCTTTGGCATGGGTCCGTAGTTTCGTTATACTCAGGTAATAAACTAGCTTGGAAAGCAAAGCGTTGATGACTTTCTCAAAGTTCAGCCACCTAGTTTACAAAAGCAAAGAGAAAATTGATAGCACGCCTTTAAGTATCCACGTCACATATACACAGTATACCTGTACTGACTAAAGTACAGGGCCCAGTTGTGCGAAAGGTGGATAAATCTCTTCACTGGATAAATATCTGTCCAAAATCAGTGGAAAGTGCCATTAGGTTTACTGATATTTTCCAGCTTAATAGTGATTCATCGTTTGAACAACCGGGGCCAGAAGCATACACACGTTCCAAAACATGACTGCTGACATGTGAAAAGCCGTGAAGATTTTTTATTAGTTAGCATTGATGGTCTTTCTAAAGTTGAAATGAAATAAATATAAGCTTAAATAAGCTTAACTAATACAGCTGATCGTGTTCTTAATGGTGACCCTGTGGAGTTATGCAGTTTACTACAGATTGATTACTTTACCTTTTTAAAACGAACATGAAATGTACACAGTGCTTTTGGACCAACTCGAAATAAGTTTGTGAAACTCTTCAGGACATAACATTCCTTAAGGCCAGAAACTACTTTTCAAGGTTAACTTGTTTCAATCAACGAGGTATTCATTTCTTTCACGCTTTTATATAGCGTCACAGTCAATGAGTTACTAATGACACCTGAAACACATTGCATATCAAAGTAAAATCTTATAAGGACTGGCGGAAACAAAAGCCATACACATAAACAGTAATTTCAGTGCGTTCACAGCTCAACTTTTGACATGGAAATTATTTAAAATTTACTTTAATGGATTCTGTTCTTGTATAACCATTATTTACCTCACAGGTATCCTCTCCCCAATGTAAGGCTCCTGTCTTAGCACTTCCATGATTTTGACTTGTAGAGCTTCGATCTCCTCAATGTTTTCGTCTTTCCCGAAAAACATTGTCTTGATCTTTCTTTGAGTTAATTTTGCAGTGTTGTCAATGCTGAAGATAGGCCGCACCACATGTCCTTCATAGTCCTTACCAGCAATTGCGTTCTGGATTTCTGTTTTCATTGTTGCAATGTCTTCAAATGGTTTGTCTGCATGGGTTCCTACAATGATCACTGGGGGGCGCAAATGAGGCACCTCTTTTTCTACATCATCACAGGTTCCTCTTCTCATCTGTGCGACGCTATGCACTGTGGACAGCCAAGACAACAAGTTCTCAAGATTTGTTTCGCCATTTGGGTTTTTCAAATCAACATTACGAGACCCTTGCCTCACACAGGGCTTGGCTGTGTCATGCAGTGACTTGCTGAGGTTGCACACCAAGATGTACAGCGAACGTGATGATAAGAATACAGGATGGGATGCATAATACAGGTGTTGTCCAGCAAAATCCCACAGTTCAATACTGACAACAGATTCTTCAGGCTTAACATCTTCACCATTCATATACTTTATTAAATTTACAGCTCGATCCTTGATCTGCTCTGGAGGTGAAGTAGTATCAACAACTAACTCATGCTCAGGTCCTGTTAATGTGAGTCCACTAACACCGTCTTCGTTTGGATCACCAACCTGTAGCAGAGTACGAAAAAAAAAACTGATGATTCTGATTCTAAAAGACTTACTGTAGCTGGCTCGATTTTGGGGGTGAAGAGAACTAATGGAGTAAGAAAAATGGAAATAACGCCATTTTGTGGGGCGGAATAATTGAATAAGTAGGTTTTTTCGACGGAATAATGAGTTCTTTTTTACTGGAATAATGGAATAACGGAAAATTTTCCAGCTGGGATAATAATAATAAACACCGGGATTATTCCTCTTCATCCCCCTATTCGATTATTCACCCATTTAAAGTTGTTATTGATGACAGAAAATTCTCTATAAGCTCAAATATTGGAGGAATGAGGCATCCAAAACATCAATACGCAACCTCGTCCCCAGGGTCTTATCGCTTTCCAATATGGCGGCGGCAGGAGAGAAGAGCCTGGCACACAGCAGAAATCACGTGACTGATTTGTCCACGGAGAGTGGAAATTTATTCAAAATGGCGGCCAAGATAAAGAGTGAGAGGATCTGGGTAAGAGGTCTTAAGACTGGTGAAAAACAAACAAAATGGTGGCAACAGCAATCGCAAGAAGCTAAAAATATGAAAGAATGTTCTTACAAGCCACAGGAATACGGTAGAATGATATAGCGATCTTATTTTCTGTTCAATGACCTTCATTTCTTTTAAGCCTGAACGTTCTAGCGTACATTTCTCGATACCGGCCTTTTTTCACGGTTTTCTTTTTTTGCCTACCCTGAGTGCCGGAGGTTCAGTTTTCTTCTTTCGTGAAAGGTGGGCTTTTTCTAACCGTGAGCGCAATTTATTTCATCTTAGGAATTTCGAGAACAGACCTCTGAAGCCACCAAATTTTTTTGTCATGACGCCCTAAAACCTCTTCCGCTCCGAAATTCAACAAAGCATTAAATTGAGTCGCAGACACTTTAAGCTGATAAGTTATCGTCAGTTTTGTTACAGATCTTCGTGAGGCTTTTGACTATTGTTTTTCTATCTGCACACATTTTAACTGAACTCTGATATGTAAAAAAACAATATTTTTTCCGAAAACAAGAACCAGAGAACACTATTTTGTTAATATAATTTGAGGAAACTTTGGTTGAAAATTAAACAGTTCCTTGTTCAGTTTGGATATTTTGTCACTTGATCTGGTACAGGTAATAAAATAGGTCTTATCACGGTTTTCGACGCCATCTTGACGAGTAGGCAACCGCATAAGAAATTACAGTGTTTGTATGAGAATCTAATGTGGAATAATTTCCGTAAAACGGCTATTCTGAAAAAAATATGAACTGTAAACTAAAGCTACACGGCAAAGGATTTTACAATCAAATTTTGGAGGCCGTTACTGTGCTTAAATTTCTCCAGACGCTTGCTTCAGATTTTCCATATATTTGTCTGCAATTTTTTCCCGGGAAACGTTTACAGGCAAATGTATAGAAAATTTTAAAAAGTGGTTCTAATGCATATAGCTGCATGTAACGACCTCAAATTTTTTCAGAAGAATCGTTAGCAGAGAAAATTTAGTTAACAATTCATATTTTTTTCAGAACAGCCGTTTTACGGAAATTTTTGGACATTAGATTCTCATACAAACACTGTAATTTCTCACGCGGTTGCCTACTTGTCAAAACCGTGATAAGGCCTATTATTGTCATTCTTCATCTACTTCACATTTTTTAGACTTTCTTATTGGCTTTTGATATCTAACCCTGTTCACAATGCTTCCGGGCAATAGAGATAGGGGCCTTATTTAATCTAGCAAAGACGCTGGTATTAGTTCCCCACAAAAACAAAAAAAAGCCAAGGGGAAAAGCCGAAGTACAAGAAGGTTGGAGGTCAAGCAGGTGAGGATCAAAAAGAAAGCCAAACTTCCAGCTGCTAAATAAACCATCCTGGATCGGTCCACACAAAGTTTTACATTTGTCATTGATTGATAGTCTCTTATTTATTAGTGAAGAATAAGAATAGGGGGGAGGTGGGATGGGGGTTAAAAGAGAGGGGGGCGTATTGTTAAAACTTTCATCCACTGAAAAGGAGGGCTTATTTGAGAGAGGGGGCCTTAATAGAGGATTTAAGATGTTGTTGGTATTGTTTTTTTTGCCTCTCAGATGTAAAAAAAAGCATTAACCCCGCTTCAATAGCTAGCAAAAGGTGAAGAGTGTTTCCATTGTTTGTAATATAGCAATCCAAAATGTATTCTCCACTTTGAAGTAGATTTGATTTTTAGAGCAAAAACTTTCTTAATCCCTGACTTTGGTTTATTTTACATATTACTTGGGACCGCACTTTGCCATTGCAACATGCAAATTGACTAAAGGCTAGACTCCAGTCGTTCAAAAATTTGATTGTCCTATCTGAGTCATGTGCACTGTAAAAGTTCCTATCTCATTTGGAGATAATAGATCCTTTAAGTCAAACATGCTTTGCTCATCAGATGGGCCATTTCGTACTCTAACTGAGACATGACTTGGTAGTGGTGTGCTGATTATCGCTCATAATCTATCATTGATCAGAAACCTAAAGCTAAGTAAGTATTGCTTATACAAATGTTCAATTGATTGTTGTGAAAAATTCACAAAAGCATTGTTGACAAATAAGGACATTAATACACCTGTGTTGTCTTTTTGATGGGTTCTTAATGTGGTTTATACGATGTTTAGTTAGTTTAACTATGTGACAGATAAGCATCTGCTTGCAGGGTAAGTTTTGTTCACTTACAAAATTATATTCAGTGTTGAAAGTGGTACACAGGGGTCACAAAACTATAATCTACTATAATCGATTATCAGTCGGGTCAATCTGATTAGTTCTGATGATATATACCGGTATATGATTATAATACAGACACTATGACTAAGACTAACCAACACCTTAAAGTAGACTTTGGAAGTATTTAAGCCAGCACATCTAACAACTGCAACCTCACAGCCCAACACCTAAACAAGATAAAAGCCTTGCCTTGTCCCTGTGTGGCATTTTCCCAGGCCCTCTTGGTCAATTCATTTTGGCGACGTATCTTAGGCAAACTGGAGGAAAACTGTTTCACTGGGCGCTTTCCATTTAGTCAAAATTTCCGGAATTTCTGGTTCGGTGGTAAATGGAACACGTTTCGTCGGCTCGTCCCACTGGAAAATTCCCAGAAAAAGTGGAAAATCTAAAAAGGTGAGCCCGTTTTCCCGGTTGGAATTTCCGAACGGAATGTCGTGTTCCATTTACCTTTCTCGTAGTTTGTACCAGTTCCAGGTCCACGGTCGGGCATCGCGACGTACCGGTGTTTACGACCGAATGGAACAACTTTTTACCAATCGGAAATTCCACTTTTGCTGCCACCGAAATTTCCGGGTTTTTTTCCTAAATGGAAAGCGCCCACTGTTTCACTTGGGACCACATGACCCGAAACTCATTGGCCGTGACTAGGTAGCTAAAAGCTCACAATGCTAATGGGGACTCTAGCGCAAAACACTTCAAAAGCGTTGGCATCCCTACATGAAAAATCCCATGTTCAAGATGCTGCAGGCCCCTTCCGCTCTTGTTTATTCAGTGGATAGTGATATACGCACCCTTTCAAGCAGTTTATTTTTTTAAATCCAAGTTTTAGAACTGAATTATAGCTGCTTCATAATCATACACAGCTGGTTTTGGAATACTACAACCCCTGCCACTATTTCACCCGGTCCACAAACCCCCTTTTCAAGCATATAGTGACAAGAACAACATGTACACTTAGCCTAGAGTAATTAGAAGCTCAATTAACAGGCCTTGGTTTGACAGAAAACGTATTTATCTTAGGATCACTGTCACCACATGTAAGGGAATCCGGAATCTCGGAAATTTTTCTCTTGGAATCTGGAATAAAGGTCAAGTACTCTAGATCACACTTATAATTGGAATCCGGAATCCAAGTTCCACTGACAAAGAATCCAGAATGCAGTATCCATGGTGCAGAATTGAGAATCCAAGACTGTCAGATTTCCTTGCATGGGCTGATCTCCGTTTTCAACTTGATAAAATAAAAGACATCATGTGCTTTCATTATTTTATTTTTGCAACTAGAAAGAAATCCCACAAGCTTCATACATTGATATGCAAGTTTTTCATTTCTGAGAAAAGGAAACAGTTTATTTTCCCAGTGTCTCTGAATTTAGCTGTATTTTACTGTCAAAGAAATGAGCATATAATAATAAGTTATCATTATTGTGACACTAAAAACTGAATAAATGAAAAGTCAGGATTAAAAATGTCAAAGGATGGCGACGCTATGTTTGGCTTCAATTTTTAGTTTTGTTTCGACATCTGCATTTCTCGCTCCTCATCCCCCTTCAAAATCACAGTGGAAAAAATTAAAAGAAGGCCAGGTTAGGTCCATGCATGCGACGATCAAATGAACAAAAAAAATGACAGATTATGCACAGATTATGCAAGATTTCCGTATAACCCCATACATTAATAATATTATGCATACAGCTATTGTTCAAAGAAAACAAAAGGCAAAACAATACTAAACCTTTGCAAACGGACAGCTAAATTTATTGATAAGCTGAAGCCTTGCAAGTATTCTTTCACATATCGGGAATTAAAGAAACAAATCTTCAGTAATTTAGAACACACAAACCAAATAGCACGAGCAACAGAAATACCTCTACGCCTTATAATATTCCCAGCGATTACCATTTCAGATATTACTATCTTCGAATCTTTGCCTTCCAACGGTACAGTCACAGGTTTCCGAACAATCAGACCTGAATTCTGTCCACCTTTTAGGTCTCAAACACTGAAGAAAGCACTTCTCAGCCTCTACGAAGCCCTCAAAGGGTAACCATCTTTGTTTTGGAATGAATAAACTAATGAGAGCGCAAGTATAAACGCGCAATGGAATGCACCAATCAGCGATCGTTTTAGTTCGCTGTGTGCCCGGGTCTTCTCTCCTGCCGCCGCCATATTGGAAAGCGAGAAGACCCTAGGAACGAGGTTGCATTAAGAAGGCTATGTCAGGTGGAGAGCATGCGCTCTGAGGTTATGCAAATTACTTTCAACTGTCAAAATTCTATTGTTTTTAA